>JAQHUG010000122.1:5313148-5323570 GCA_028555095.1 Dicrostonyx torquatus
GAGCCTGGAGGCTGGCAGAGGCTTTGATATGCAGCCACAGGTATGTGTCACAGAAGCCATATGTCCCTTCTGCCAGAGGTTAGGGAAATGAACTCCTTTTGGCAGATAAGAACCAGTTTCACAAGTTCCTGAGGAATGCTGGCTTTTCTCTAACCCTCAAATCCTCCTAAGTCCAGGTTCGATTCATTTCTGGATATTTGAACAGCCTGAGACCTAACAGGTGGGATTCAGTCAGTGGTATTTCTTAGGACCCCAGACAGGGCTGTATAGGTCTTGAGATCTACAGGAGACTCACATGGGCAGATGCCAGGCTTTTCCACATGGGTAGAGCCCAGGGTGGGCTGGGTCTGGAGATTGCTTTCCTACAATGGCAGGATCTGGAGGAAGAGCCTCCTCCAGAGACAGACAGCATGGAGAGGGCCACTGACCTCTGAGTCAGCAAAGCCAGCTTGCCGATGATAGGTGGTTGATCTCAAGCATACTCCCCAAGGGGGACAAGGCCTCACAGTATTTGGGAAGGTTGTAGAGGAGACACGTACATAGATGATCTTAAAACCACAATAGACCCACACCAGTGGCAGCACAGTGCTGTCATTAAAGCACTTGGTGGCTTCCGGGACTGTGTACATCCTGTCTAGAAAAAAATGAGCTTGCTAAAGCAGCCAACTCTCTTGTCCCTGGTGTGGGCCCACTGCCATGTTTGACTTTTAAGACAGCCAGAAGAGAGTTCATGGAAAATTTTACCACCAATCTTTTCTGCTTCAACACAACCAGAGGTCATGAGTCTGTGCTTGCTCCGGCCTGTGTGCTGTCGGGTGACGTCATCTACAGAGCATAGGGCCTGAAGAACCTTGCAACTGCCTCACTCATGTGGACGTCATTATGGTCTTGATGATTCAGGCTGCTCTCATGCCCGTGTTCCTGTGAGGTCTCATTTTATATCCAAAGAACCAAGGTATACCCCAAGTGAAATATGTGTTTAGATACAGGTCCTGTTCTCAGCCGTGTGCGATTGGTCTTCTTGGAAGGGTTTTAGGCTTGTGGGTGATAGAGACTGGATGAAATCTCCTTTTGTTTCTATACAATGCTTGGTGTAGCATCGATCCTCCATGTGAAGGGGGTTTAGGGCTGTGTTTTTCTGAGATAAGTCATTTTAGGAATATGAAGATATGGAGTCTCAGCTATTATCATCTTCATAAATTGTTAAATACTGAATATACTTATTCCAGACACGGAAGCTATGGGGGTTACCTATGAATCCTCTGCTTCCATCCTTTAAACCACTGATAATGTAGGTATCATTACCTTTACCAACAAGGACACTGTGACTCACACAGAAGACTCACTTGTCTGAAGTCCTAGAGGTGAGGCTCCTCGGGCTGATTAGAAGCAACTGGCCCCTCCCTTGTTCTCTACCTCTTGTACTAATAAATAGCTCCATCCATGAGCTCATCATTGCCTGTACTCCCTCCCCCTCCCACTGTGACGGTAAGAAGAAAGGTGACCTTATATGGGGAATAGTGTCAGACACGTGCTAAACCTGACTGATGGAGAGGAGAAAGGACCAAATCCAAAACTGTTGAATTAAAGCAAGCTGTACTTTGGGGTGCACCTAGGACTTGCCAGCTGGCTGTCTCATCTGATTTGAGAGAGCAGCCCCTGTTGGCCTCTTGAAATCCCTCTTGTAGGAGAGATGTGGTCCAGAGAGTCCGCTATCACAGACAGTTGAAAGGATGCAGTGAAAAGGGAAGGAACAAAGGCAAGGATATTTATGCCGTGTGAATGGGTTTGCAGGCAGCTCACCTCAGGTATCCGAAAGGCAAGGATATTTATGCCGTGTGAATGGATTTGCAGGCAGCTCACCTCACGTATCTGATCTAAGAAACAAGAACTTATTCTTCACTACGAATAGAAACCTTAACTTGCAAGGACTTAACACAGGACAGACAGAAACTTCTTTTATTTTTGATTCTTGATTAAATTAATTTGTTAATTTAGGTTTTTCAAGACAGAGTTTCTCTGTGTTATCCTGGCTGTCCTGGGACTCACTTTGTAGACCAGGCTGGCCTCGAACTCATAGAGATCTGCCTGCCTCTTTTTCCCGAGTACTGGGCCTAAAGATGTTTGCCATTGCCTGGCAGACAGGAATTTTTTTAATTACAAGTAGAAACCTTCCTTTTCAAGGACAAATTAACACAGGGCAAACCATACCTTACTCTTAACTGTCTTAACTGCAAACAGAGCCTTAACCCATAAGACAAGTTGCTCCTATTTTGGCCTCAGACATAATGCCACTTTGATTGCATTTACTTACGTATTTACGTTTGGGTTTTTCCTTTCTAACCCCTCTTCAAAGATACCTCGCAGATTCCTTGTAATTTGATCCTGGATTAGACTGATGAGCTGCTCAGCGAGGGTCTTGTGTTTTCTGGAGGTTCCTAGAGGCTGTGACTCCATCTAGCCATGGGGATTGGGAGGCTGTGGGAAGACAAGCTATGGAGACAACCTTAATTCTTGGTGCTTAGCTGCTTTCTTCTGCATGGCCTAAGAGAAGTGAGGGGCAGGCCTTGGGGGCTGGAACCTAGAAGCTGTAACAGGTAGAGGTCAGTCAAAGAAAACTGCTATTTCCTACAGTACAACAGTAATGGTGTTTGGGCGGGCCGATAAGATACCCAAGAATAAAAGGGTCAGTGCTTAGAGCAGCGGTTCTCAGCCTTCCTAATGCTGTGACCCTTTCGTGCAGTTCCTCATGCTGTGGTGATCCCCAACCACAGAGTTATTTTGATGCTACTTTATACTGTACTTTTGCTGGTTATGAATCGTAATGTAAATATCTGATAGGCTGCTCCTGTTGCAAAGGTCATTGAACCCCCAAAGGGGTCACAACCCATGGGTCAAGATGGCTGACTTAGAGTCTTGCCTGGCACATGCGAGGCCCGAGGCTCAATCCCCAACATTGTACAGAAAAACACAGCAGTATCCCTGAACGGTGACACATGGGAGCATTAACTCGCTGTCCTTGGAAAACTCCTGTGGTCCCTGAGGATCACAGGCTCTGTGACCACAATGTTCCTCACACTCCATGCTCCGCCAGCTCTGACTCCAGGCTGGTAAAGAAAGCTTGGGAGGAAGACTCGTTTCAGGGCAGCCTGCCTCCGTGTTTGGAAGCAAAAGATGGCAGCAAGGACCGCCCTAAAGGAAGAGCTCCCAGAACACAGTCCCTCTCAGACACTGGCTTGAAATGCAGGGATAGGGTCAGTCTGCCATGAGCTGCCACAGTGCAGAGCAGGCCTGGGACAGAGGTGGCTTTATGAACACACACACACACACACACACACACACACACACACACACACACGCCACCCCAGATCCCTTTGACCTTCTGGAGGGGTTGCTAGAGATGTTCTCTGAGCCTCTAGAGTGGTTATAACTCACTGTGCATCAAGTTCTGTTTTTATGTATGGTCTGACCTTGTCTGTCTTTGAATTCAGTCTTTCACCCCCTCACCTGCCTGGGAGTCTGAACTGGGCTTTGGATTGACCTGGAAAGACCCAGGAGGGGAAGAGTAAAGAGAGCAATGGCAGAGTCCACGTTCCTGCTGAAGAAAAATCCATCGTGTGCCCTTCTTGGCTGCATCACCAGAACCAATGTCTTGAAGCTGCATTACCACTGCTATGTATAGCTGTAGTTGGTATTTATTTATTTATTTATTTATTTATTTATTTATTTATTTATTCAACTCTTTGGGAGCCCATCACCCAGCTCCCAAATAAATACATGGAGACTTAGTCTTATTTGTGAATGCCTAGTCTCAGCTTGGCTTGTTTCTAGCCAGCTTTTCTAACTTAAATTAACCCATTTCTCTTCTATGTTTTGCCTCTGGGCTTTTTATCTTTCTTTATTCTAGATGTCTTTCTTCCCTTACTCTGTGGCTGGCTGTGTGGTTAGGTGGCTGGCCCATGGCATCATCTTCTCCTCCTCTTTTTCTCACTCCTCCCTCTTCTCTCTTCTCTTGAGCCAGGACTTCTCTTTCTATTTATTCTCTCTGCCTGACAGCCCTATTTACTTCTCTCTCTTGCCTTGCTATTGGTCGTCCAACTCTTTATTACACCAATCAGGTGTTTCAGACAGGCAAAGTAACTCAGCCTCACAGAGTTAAACAAATGTAACATATAAGAATGCAATACATCTTTGCATCATTAAACAAATGTCCCACAGCATAAATAAGTGTAACAGATCTTCAACTAATATTCCCCAGCAGGTGGCAGTTGATTGGCATGTGACTTGATGACTTCACTGGCCTTTCCACTGCCTTGGAAAGTCAGCCCCTCTACTTGCTATCTCTTTTCCCACACAAATCCATGCTGTTTAGACTTCTCTGAGCCAGCTACAGCCGCTTGCAACCCTTGGTCATTCAGAAAGAAAACCCTTAGTACATATTTGCTTACAAGACTTTAACTTTTTAAAAATATCTTTTAAAACAGAGTGGATGTGTGGGCACAGGAGTCAGATATCTACAGGGGTGCCCCTGGAGGTCACCTACAAACTGGGGCTATGGGACTTGCTTGTAGAGGAGTTCACATCGCTGCAAGATAAGCATGATGATGGCCTTACTGAGAAAGAGTTTCTCACCAACTTCAGTGTCTCCGACTGACGTCTGGGAGTGCCCAGGGCCAGATTTAGTTCGATGTATCAGAATTTAGAAACGTAAGGTTTTCTGCATCCACACACTGTGGAACAAGTGCCGCACATGTAGCTGCATTCTGGAGGCTGCCCTGGGCTCGCAAAGACTGAGCAGAATGAGTCTACGCTGACTCACATTTCCAGTCGACTAGAAGGCATGACGTCTTGGAGCGCTTGTACGCAACACGCTGCTAGGAAGGGCAAGGATTTTAAGATTCCTATTTTGGACTTGGAGAGCCTAAACCAGCATGATTGCAGCACAAAACCCTCCGAAGACATAAAGGAATCAATCTCTACAAGTCGGAAATCCTTCCATGAGAAAGAACAGCATACCTGGATGATGTGAGGGAAGAAATGGAAAGGCCCTTTGTGCCTAAGTTCTGGAATATAGAGGGCCTACCAGATGGGCTAAAAGCTTTTCAGGAATTTTAAGTGAATTATCAGTTGAGAGCAGTTTTTGTAAAGAATGGCTTGCCATCCTTTCTAGCAGGGCTGGAACATTAGCTCCTTGGCTCATCTGAGATGCTGGAGCAATGCAGCCTGGGTGGCCAAGGAATCATGTTGCTGAGGTTTTGAGGGTGCATTGTTCCAGGGGCTGGCTAGTTAATGAGTACGTCAAGCATGTCAGAACATACCCCGGCCACTTAGAAGTCTGATTTAGCGCTTTTTGAAATCAGGCATGATTTTTGTGGTCTAGGTTGGAGTTAGGAACTTGGTTTACTGGGGATTAGCTTTTGGTCTTTTCATGTAAGAAACTCAATAAAAGACTAAGAAATGGCCAGAGCATTTATATAAAACAGAACTCTGATCTAGGTATGTCTGCAGCAGCCAACCCAGGACATACCCGTTGTTTGCAATGATAGCTCAGCTCAGGCAGAGCCGAGCTTGAACAGGGTGATAAAAACAAGGAAGTCAAAAGATGCCTCAAACAACTGCCCCGTCAGGGAGACTAGATAACAACTGACAGCTGTCCCAGCTTTCAGTTTACAACCAGTGGAAGAAAGCACCACCCTGAACCAATCATCCGTCCACATCCAGGTTGCCACCACGGCCGCAGCTTGTGTCCCTCAGATGCTTCCCTGCCCTCTAGGAGGAGGCTCACTGCCACCTGCCTTTTTAATCTGCCAAATCTCAAGTAGCTGATCTGTCCAAGCAAGCCGTTGCTGGTTCCCTCTCGTTTGGGTAGTTCTTATTTCCACAGAATTAAGATCCTGATCAAAGAAGAAATGGGCCAACCTGGGGCATGCCTGGCTCTTTGCTCCATCAAGTCCCTAAACAACCAAAGCAAGCGGGGAAAGGGGTGTGACAGCAAGAAATGTCAGAAATGTGGATAGGCACGGCTAAGCTTCCCATAATTGTTGAATTCCAAGAAACTGGGATTCACTGAGTTCATGGTATTGGCAATCACAGTTTCTTTTGCTCTCATCTAACTGATAGTAACTCTCAGATCACAAATTATACGTGTGTGTGTGTGTGTGTGTGTGTGTGTGTGTGTGTGGTGTTCCCAAGTGACCAAGAGTTGCAGAGTTCACAGACCTTGCCAGAGAAGCAAAGAGTGGATACAGATGCAGCCACTGCACGTGCTGTTTTTGGCAAGGGTTGGTAGCTTCTACTGTCCCAGTGTTAGGTGTCCCTCTGTTTATGTGACTCAGGGGAGGGAGTAGTATCACTTGTTGATCAGGTGCTTTTGAAAGTCCATGGGCTGGGAATTTTTTGAAAACTGGTTTTGGTAGACTTGTGTGTTTTAGGTGGAGTGTTTTATCGGGACCAGAATCAACTCTGTTCCCACAGCCGCTTCCTAAATAACCACTCAGAGAATTATTAATTATAAATTCTTGGTTGGTAGCTCAGGCTTATTACTCACTAGCTCTTACAACTTAACCTATTTCTATTCATCTATGTGCTGCCTCAAGGCTCATGGGTTTTTTCCTCTCCTGCATGTCCTGCTTCCTTTTTGTGTAGCTGGTGACTCCTCTGATTCTGTTCTTCTTCTTCCCAGCATTCGCTCTATCCTGAAAATCTGCCTGATTATTCCACAGCAGTGTGTCCATACTTTCCCAGCTTAACTTGATAAATTAACTTGGTGGTCATGTCTTATTTGCATAACAACATTCAAGCCTGTTTGTGCTGTGCAGATGGTGGTATGCACTTGGTTGCACAGGCAAGATGCAGTCTTCTTTTCTGGAGTAGTCACACTCACAATGGAACAGGCTGCCTATAACATGGAGCCATGCAAGGCAAGGCACAGCCTGATAGCTGCTCTTCTGCACAACACAGTGTCTTAGGGCAGAATACAGCCTGATCTCAAGGAGCAGGGTGTGGAGGAGAAGTAGGGCTTGGGGGTGATCTCAGTGACTCTTCCAAGGAATTCTAGGGAGAAGACCCTAAGGCCAGATGATGACCCAAGGGGTTCTGGGACTTGAGGCTGTGTTGTTTATTCCCTCTTGACTATATGCCTTAAAAATCATGGCAAGAATAGTAGACAGAATCCATATATAATTCAGTGAGATTCTCTGAATATCAATAGTTTATTATATCGACACTACCTTTTTCTATCCCCTGCCTCTGTGTGTATGAATTAGTATTTTTTGAATTAATGAAAGATATGACTAGGCACATTTTCTGTTCCTTAACACATCAGAACATATTTCCTGAAGAAAAGAAATTTTCTCCTAGCCAGAGAACCATATGTGTGTGCCTGTATGTATGTATGTATGTATTCCCATTTGTCCCAATAATTCCCTTATAGCAAAAGCATCCACTTTTCTTTACATTTCATGGTATTTGCCACTTTAAAAGATGGTAGCCTGGGGAGTCTTTGGAAAGCCCCTCCATGTCTGTCTAGTGTTTACTCAGGATTAGCTTCAGGTTTATATCATTGGCAGGAACCACAGGATCAAGCTACACTCAACTTATCATTTTTCTCATTGCTATGATCAATTATCTAATGAAAAACAAAGAAGGAGCAAGATTTTATTTTTGCTCGTGGTTTTGGAGGCTTCGGTCCATTGTGTGAGAGCCTGCTCATTCTCGGTCAACGCCGAGGCAGAATGCCATAGCAGTGGTGGAATATGACAGAGGCTTCACACGTCACAGGGTGAAAAAGGAAAGAAGAGAGAGAGGGAGAAGGATAGGGAAAGGAGGAGAAAGCGGGAGGGAGAGAGAGAGAAAAAACAGGGATAACAAGAAGGGTCAGGGATAGAACACTCCCAAGCACCTTCTGCCCGTCAGACTCCACCTCCCCAGATAGTACTACTATCTGGATATCGGCTCCCTGGCACATGAGCTTTTCTCAGAGAACAAAATATTTGCAAACTGCACAGTGGCATTAAGATCTTGTCAGCATCTGTATCAGATGCCACAGGTGGTGGGTACTGGCATTGAACCATACCTCAGGACTACAGAGGTATCAGGGAAGGTCTCAAGAAAGGGGTCATTAAGCCTCTTAGGAAGAAAGTCATACCTACACGACGTCTCTTGCTTAAATCTTAGTCACCAACTGGCTGAACACCACAGTGGGTGTTCGTTGGTGAAAGGGTGACCTACTCAGGCCATGGTCTGAGTTGGAAATGGGCTCTCACTGCTGACAGCAAGGCCATTGAGATGAGTGGGTTGGGCTAAACCATTTTAGGGAGTGCTGTCTGCTCTTGCTTTCAGGACATAGGAATCCTGTAGGCATGATGATCTTTATTCTCTATCCAGCCCTGGTCACTTTTCTTCAGGAAAGCAAATGGGTGTTCACTTTCTGTCAAATTTTCAGGGTACTAGGAGTTTTGAAAGGAGGAGTTCACAGACACCCCTTTCATTTCTGGAGACTTCAACAGGGGGATCTTGGGCTCTGACTTCATCACTTCCTTATTCCGTGGTTCTCTGCTCTGCATTTCTGAGACAAAAGCCAGTGCTTCCCAGTGATGTGGTTTGGGACTGCATGCTTCTGAGAATGGTTTACTAGACTTTGCCCAAAGAAGGCAGGGCAGGTTTGTCCTGGTGGTCAGGTCATGTGAGACAAGCCTGAATGTAATTGAAAGCTGGGGTTAGGGGTACTGGTTATCTGCAGAATGTGGGCTCCAGGGAAGGTCTGGGCTTGTGGTCAGTGGTTATCACACCAGGGCCAGCAGGCCGATGCTAAGAGTGGCCACCCTGAGGATGGGCCTGTGCCCTGTGTCCTCGGAACAACATCTGGATTTGGCTGCTGAGGGGACCACGACGGAGTCCACTCCACTGAACCCCAATTTTTGATCAGATTCTGATCATGTAGCCTGGTGAAAGGTTGGTGCATTCAGGGGCCTCTTGTGGCCAAGAGGGTTCTGGGGAGATAAGAACCCTGTTGTTTCAGATCAGGCTGTGCTGATCCTTGACTGTATAGGACAAAGAGATTCAGTCCTGTTGGTGTGTGTAGTGGCTGGTGACCCAGAGTTTCCTAGCTGTCACCCTCAATCAGGACGGTGAGGATCCCCAGTGCTCTGACCTCTCAGCTTCATCCATGCATCCTGAGCAACCGGTTAGCTATTACTTCATGGTGAATCTCCACCAACCACAGAAATGGACAAAGTGAGGAGAAGGATTCCCCCAGATGCGCCCACAGTTTTGGAAGCTCAGGGAGGTTAAGGAATCAGGGGTCAGCTGTGGGCAGCAGGAGGGGAGAAAGACACTGCATAGGTATTGTTAGGCTGAGAGGGGTTCAGATATAGGAGAGGGAGTAGGGTGCGGTTCCAAGATGCCCTGGGGTGCGATTCTTTTCCTTTCCTTATGGAACGATGTGGCTTGGCTTTGTTAATTCAGGCTCCTGGTTACCTTGACAAGATGAGTGGCTATGACTCACTGCCTGGAGGCCTAGAGGCTTAGAGGCCTGGGCCATGGAGACCTGGTGCATGTAGCATAAAGCAAGTGACCAAGTGCTGCAAGCGTCGGCTCCCCATGCCTCCTTCTGTGGAAATGCAGTGCCCAGGACACATGAACATGATGGGGAAATCTTGAGCTCTATCCACAGACCAGGGATCTGTGAGAGTGGCCTATCTCCTTAGGGAGCTGGCTCCCAGGGCCAGACTGGGTACACTGGATATCTCTGGAGGAGGACATGGACCCCATCCACCCCAATCACTCTGCATCTCTTACTCCTTCACCCTCCACAGCTGTCACTATCTTCTCAGTACTCGACCTGTGTCCTGACATCTGCTTTTGCTTCACCAAGGTGCCAGGCCTTGGATGCAACTAGAGCAGGTCCAGGCCTGAGCTGGGAGTGGAGCAAGGCAGGAACAAGGTCCTGAGCTGGCAAGGTTGACATGACCCTGAGCCAGCAGCTTTAGGATCCCTAACTTGGGCCCTTTTGCTTAGAACAGTGCTTGTTCACACAAGTAAGAGCCAATACCCAAGAGCTGAGGTAGGACCTGCTTCTTGCTAGAATTCACCTGGCATCAATGGTCTTGTGTTCTCAATCCTTGTAATTCAGGCTGGGACTTTGAGACCTCTGTGTTCATTAGTCTTTGTTAGCTCTGTAGAAGTTGCTGACATGACTGGGAGTTTTTCTTTGTGGTCAACCTTTTCAGATGTCAGTTTCATCCTAAAAGACTGTTAGAGCAAGTATGATTGCCTCCACACTGCAGAAGAGCACACTGAGGTACGGAGGGTAAGCCTCATGCCCAGTTACTATCTGTGGTAGTTTGAATGTGGTTGGCCCCCATAGTCTCATAGTGGCACTGTTAGAAGGTGTGGCTTTGTTAGAGTAGGTATGGCCTTGTT
>JAQHUG010000122.1:5326102-5405002 GCA_028555095.1 Dicrostonyx torquatus
ATTTGCCCTAATGGCACCAAAACTTTTCCTGACATTCTACATTCTATGCATCTATGAATACAAGAACAAAATACGATGGGCAGATCAAGTGCTTCTATGCCCCCACTTGGGTCCTTTTCTACAGATATTGGTATTGATTTACTGGAGGCTTAGTGGGTGCACCTGAATCTACTGCTGTTTTAACTACTGCCTTCAGCCCACAGTCAGGGAGTAGAAAGAAGTTATTTTTTTCTTCGCCCAAAGGAGATTAGTCTGCCATCTTCAACTCCCCCATTCCCTCTCCTATAACAGAATACCCAAGACTGGGTGGTTTATGAAGCATATAGGTTTATCTGTCTTCAAGTTCTAGAGTCTGGGCAACCCAAGAGCGTGGTATGATACTTGGCAGGACCGAGTGTGGTATGATACTTGGCAGGACCGAGTGTGGTATGATACTTGGCAGGACCTTGTGCTGCCTCCTACTATGGCAGAGGTTCAGTTGGTGTTTTATTCCTTCTAGATACCTGGTGGTGCCATCTCAGGTCCCATCCTCATGCTCCAATCCTATTTGGTTTGCCAAAGCTCCTCCTCCAAAGGTCATTTAAAAGGTTATAGATTACATTTCCAATGTGTGAACTCTTGGGGGTCACCTATTCTGACCACAGCAAGTGTTTCAATAAGTGTTCTACCTGAGGGGGAGGTGGTCTCCCTGGCTAGGGGATTGAGGATACAGAAGTGAACTCAAGGAGTGTCATGTGGCTTCAGAGATGACCAGAATGTGGTCCCAGTGGACCAGGGTAGCAGGAAACAGCCAGGCATGTTACTGGGAAAGCTGGGCAGGGTAGAGGTCTACTGGGACCCCTTTTGGACTCATCTGGAGCCACTCTCTGTATCCCCTATCACCTCCAGGACCCTGATAGGACTCAACCCTTGAGTTTACTCATTAGATGTATTACTCATTAGCTTGGCTCTTCCTGAAACCCAGTTCCAAGTCTCCATGAAAAAGAACCACAGCCTATTATCAGGGGTCAGCCCTGAGGGTTTGAACACTCAGTGGGTGTTTTTCTTTATCTAGGTGTGGCAAGACTATTCAATGAAAACCACTCACTACTGAAAAGACAGCCTGCCATCACAATCCCCAAGAGGAGGTGGCATGGCACACCACGAAGGGGTATGGCACAGTGGGGCAGGACTCAAAGGAGAGGGAGGAGCAGTCTACATTGAGGGGATGCAGGCCTACAACTGACTGATGGGATAATTTCGTCAGAATCTGGGGTGAAAGTTCTGTCCTTGGTTGTCTGGTACCTGGCCCTGTGGGAGGTGATTTAGGCAGGTGAATGGGGACACAGAATGTGAGAGCGTGGTAGAGTGGGTGGCCAGGGTGCGGGCATTGCATTGGTTGGTTTGAGACCTGAGCAGCCTGAGGGCAATAAACGGCTCTGTTAGTGCAGAGTAGCCTTGGGGGTATTGTGGAGACCTGTGGTCGTGGAGCTGGGTGGGCCTTGTGGATCCTCTTCAAAACCACTTTTGTTTTCCCCTTTGGAATATGGCTTTTTTTTTCATTTATTTTATATATTTACCAACCACAGTTTATCCTCCCTTCTCTCCTTCCATTCCCTCTCCCCTTCCATCCCTTTCTCCCACCTGCTCCTCCTCCACCTTCATTCAGAAAGGGGCAGGGCTCCCATGGGAGTTCACAAAGCATGGCACATCAAGTTGAGGAAGGACCAAGTTCCTTCCCCTGCATCAAGGTTGGGCAAGGTAACCCAGCATGGGGAATGGGTTCCCCAAAACCAACTCAAGCTCCAGGGACAGGTCCTGTTCCCACTGCTAGGGGTCTCATAAACAGACAAAGCTACACAATTGTCTAAGTTGTGTCCCATGCAGGTTTCCTAGTTGTTGGTTCAGAGTCTGTGAGCTCCCACTAGCTCAGGTCAGCTGTCCCTGTGGGTTCCCCTGTCATGACCTTGACTTCCCTGGCCCATACAATTCTTCCTCTCTTCAACTGGACTCCCGAAGCTCAGTCTGGTGCTTGACTGTGGATTTCTGCATCTGCTTCCATCAGTTACTGGAAGAAGGCTCTCTGATGACAATTAGGGTAGTCACCAATCTGATTATAGGAGAAGGCCAGTTCAGGTACCCTCTCCACTATTGCTAGGAGTCTTAGCTGAGGTCATCTTTGTGGATTCCTGGGAGTTTCTCTGGCACCAGGTTTCTCTCTTGCCCCAAAATGCTCCCCCCATCAAAGTATCTCTTTCATTATTCTCCCAGTCCGTCCCACCTCCAACCTGCCCAGCCTGATCCCTCATGTTCCCATATATCCATCCCCAGGCCCAAAACCAAACATCTAGTCTGCTCTTGGCTGAGTCCTGAGATATTCCTGACAGGAGTGGAATAAAGATTCTTTTTTTAAAAAAAAATATTTTCTGCATTGATAACACATTAAGGAATGAAAATAAGCAGCTTCCTCTTGGGGGAGGTTTCTTTTGACCAAGAATGGGTCCGAACTGAATCTCCACTTGTTCCTTCTATTGTCCATCTTTCTCAGCACAGAAAACATGATATGGGAAAGGGATGAAGGATTCTCTATGGAAAGTGTTAACAGTGTTTACAAGGGAAGAAGTTACCTCATTGACCCCCATTGAGTCTGAGCAGCAGTCATTACTGCAGACAGATGTTATCAACTACACCTGCATGTTGCCCCTAACATTTATAGGATGCTAGCTGCTCAAGTTTGCTTCTGACCTGTTGATTGCATTCACCACACACGTATGTTATTCTGTGTCAGGAGCATGGGAGAGTATATAACTTAAGATTAAAGCTCTGTATTATCTTGGGTTGCTGTGGTGGTTTGAAAGAAAATGGCCCCCAAAGGGAGATGTACTATTGGGAGATGTGGTATTGTTGGGGTAGGTGTGGCCTTATTGAAAGAAATGTGTCACTGTGGAGGTAGTCCTTGAGGTTCTCTATGCTCAGGATACCTCCCAGTGTTACAGTTGACTTCTGGTTGCCTGCAAGATGTAGGAGCCTCAACTATTTCTTCAGCACCACATCTGCCTGCATGTTACCTTGCTTCCCACCATGATAATAATGGACTAAACATCTGAACTGTAAGTGATCCACCCCAATTAAATTTTTTCCTTTATAAGATTTGCCATGGTCATGGTGTCTCTTCACAGCAATAGAAACCCTAAGATAGTTGTAAAAGCTGATTGTTTAGGAAATCCAAGGCATAGCAAGATTTGTTACATTGTTCTCTTAAAGGCAGTGTATTAGTCAGGCTTCTTTAGAGAAACAGAACTGATAGAATGACTCCTCCTCTCGTGTGTGTGTGTGTGTGTGTGTGTGTGTGTGTGTATACATACAGAATTTATTAGAATGGATGATAGACTGTGATCTGGCTTGTCCAATAATGGATGTCTCCCAACATAAAGTTCAAGAATATAATGGTTTTTTAGTTCATGAGGCTGGATGTTTCAGTTGGTCTTCAGTATATGCCAGAATTCCAATGAAGTAGGCAGTGAAGGAATGAACTTTTCAGAAAGAGTGAGAACTAGTAGATAAAGAGCAACAACTTCCTGATGAGGGTTCCCCTCTGTATGCTGTGAATACCATTGGTTAATAAAGAAGTTGCTTTTGACCAATGGCTTAACAGAATATAGCCAGAGTGGAAAAGATATATATAGAGAGTAGGCAGAGTCAGGGAGAAGCAATGTAGCCACCACAGGAGACAGACGCTGGACAGAACCTTACAGGTAGGCTACAAACACGTGGCAATACAAAGATTAATAAAAGATGGGTTAATTTAAGATATAAGAGCGAGCTAGCATTACACTTAAGTGATTAGCCAAGCTGTGTTTTAAATAATATAATTTCTGTGTAATTATTTAGGGTCTGGGTGGCCAGGAAATGAATGGGCAACCTCCGCCAACAACTTCCTTCTTCCATTTCCTTTATACAAGCTACCACTTGAATGTGTGGACCAGATTCAGGGTGCATCTTATGACTTTAAATGATTTTCATCTAAATGAATCTTCTGACTTCAAATGATCAAGTCAAGAAAAATCCTCACAGGTTTATCCAGCTGCTTGGGCATTAGTTAATTCCAGATGTCGTCAACCAAGAATAGCGATCGCAGACAGGTTAAATTTAAATAAGCTGAGTATAGAGCAGGATAGCAGGTGAAAGACATAGCATTAAGTCATCTCAAGGCATGTTATCAACTTGGCTTTACAACACAGTTCAGCAAAATTTCAGTCTTTTTGGAGTTCAAGAGCTATTTTCATAACAATGTATATTTCTTTCAGCTTGAAGGAGATTGGAACAATGCTGAAGTCCATTTTGGCTGCACATTGGTGCCTGTGTGCCCTTGCTCTCCAAGCTCAGCCTAGCTCTCTCTCCCATGTCAGATTAGGAACTGACGTCTTCTTTGTATGTCTCTTTCCATCTCTGTCTCTCTCTGTCTCTGTCTCTATCTCTGTCTGTCTCTCACTGACATTGTCTGAGGCAGCACACTTCTTATACAGACGTTGTAACTTCAGCAGTGTTCGGGGAGTGGCATCATGTGGTCACCACACTGAGTGTCTGTTAGAAAGAACTATCCTCCAAGCCAAACAGTCACCATCTTGGGAATTTCAGCTGTGCCCTCTTGTAAACGATCATCCCTGCTCGGGTTTTGACTTTCTCCCTCTGCCCCTATAGAGTGTAGAGAAGGGTGTAAGACCCTCACCTGAGTGGTCAGCTGCTCCCTACTGCCAGGCATATACAGCTCTGCCCTAACTATGCTGAGGAAGACTAGGCGAGTGGGTCCTAGCTATAGAGCTACTGGGAAAGCCATCATTTCTGCTGGTAAAAGGCCTTCCAAGGTGGCCTTTTGATGGGCGTACCCACACTGCAGCAAGTGCAGGATTTTATGCTCTGCAATGAAGCTCACTGGTTCCTCCAAAAGAACCGTGGTGAAATTGTATTGGAGTTTGTCATTGGAATTGCAGGAGAAGAGGTAGACGGAGCTCACATGGATCCCTGGGAAGAAATTGTAGCAATGGTACCATTCCCTACGAAAGCTGCCATTGTAGGATGAGGAAGAACCTACGATCCTCTTCCTGGCTGGCTTCACTGTAATAGCCTGAGTCTGATAAGCCAAAGCCAGGAACCCATTCACACCAGTGTGTCCTGGGGAGGGTAAGGGTTTGAAGATGACGGGTCTGAGTTAGGGCTCTGCAGAATGCATGCATGCGTGTGTGGGGAGCCACACTAGTATATCACAGTGCCCAAGTGGGGTTCATGAGAAGTTGCCGTGTATACAACATGATGCAAGAAGAGGTCCTGGGAGCTCTTGGGCCTTATGGGATGGCTGTGTGGCAGAGGTGTGGGCTGTTGACAGCAGCCAGGGAAAGCAAAATTTCTGTTGTGCAAGGAGAGATCAGTCAGAAGCATAGAGGGCTCATGATTCCAGGCAAGAAAAGCCTTGGAAGCTAGAAGAGAACACAGAAGCTAGGGGTGTGGTGTGATGGGCAACTGAGAGCTGGAGGGGTGAATGAAACCACCGACCTAAGACTCAGTCACACAAGGCTTTGGGTGATGGTATTGAGATTTGTCTTAAATGAGTTCTCCACATGGGGGTCTATTTAAGTCTTAAAACACTTTCCAAATGCAAACTTTTAAACAAAGTCTGGTGCTTGCTACTCTGTTTTGGCACGGGACTTTAATTTCTAATACACCAAGAGCTTCAAAACTGTGACAAGGTGTGTGGCTGGCAGTCCTGTCAGGTCTAGGTAGAAATGGTGATGATTGGTGAATCAGGGATGGCAGGAGACTGAGCGTGGCTCTGGGGAGCAGGAATGGAGGGAGGGCTGTAATTCACTCACACGGTGGTGGTGGGGTGTCTACAAACATGTAACACCCTATCCACATATCTGAGGGATCCCAAAGTAGAGACCTCATCTAAAGGTTTGTGTGTGTGTGTGTGTGTGTGTGTGTGTGTGTGTGTGAGTGTGTGTGCCAACTTCATTGTGAGCCATGCCAACTCAATTCTTCAGTAATTTTTACTTCTATGTGAAGGCAAAAGGAGCCAATGAGCTAGCAATTAGACTTTCCACCACGAGAAATATCCACACTTTTTGATGCTAAAGGAATAAAGCGTTTTCCTCTCCCCTCCAGAGCAGAGCTTATGGAGGCCACCGCAGTGAGTGGCCTGTCAGTGGTCAGTTTCTGGGGCTTCTCTCCTGGGTAGGCCCAGCGGGCAGAGAGGCAAGGCCGAGGAGCACCTGTTTGCTCTCCTTGTGTAAGGGTCGCTTCTATCAGATGCTAGCAACACAAATCATCAGAAGGTTGGAGAAATGTGAAGGAAGGGGCCTCAGGCACATAAACCTCGACCAGAACTGTCACAGACTCTCTTCTAGAATCGACACTTTGCACAAAGGCTACCACAACCTTACACACACACACACACACACACACACACACACACACACACACACACACACGTCTCTGCCCAACGACTTCCTGTTTAATGTAACCGAAGCCACACATGGTATTGATCCTGTGGCCAGGCATTATTATTTCAAAATAACTTATGCAAGCCTCCCCCATTTCTCTTTAAAAGCTGCCCTTTGACTCAGCTTCCTTAAATCCCCATGTTATTTACTATTGTGCATTTCCCCCTGATGAAATTCATTGTGTTTGGAGGCTCTCCCTGTGGTTGTTAGTTAGTGTCTGATTCACATAAAGAAGACAGTGGGCTCAGATCAGAGTAGAGGACCACTTGGTGCCCTGGAGCCCCAGGCTTGGAAGAAAGACTTAGGGGAATTGATGGAAGAACACACAGGGTCTTGGGTTCTGGATTAGGCTTAGGTGTTCTTGGGATGGCCAGATGGCATTGAAATGAGACCAGATTCTAGCAGCCCTGTTATTAAGTCCTGGGTCCTATGGGAAGGTGGGCTGGTGTGAGATGGTCAGGGATGGTCAGTGTTAAGGCTGGTCCCTCTGGAGGTCATTCCCATTCTTCCTCAGTTTGCCTGGAAACCTGAGGTGGGAATAAAGAAAGACAGGAAACCAAAAGTCCTTCCACAGTGATCACTGGTTTTTCTTGGAATTGAACAACCAAGTAAAGTCTCCTGGAAATCTCCAAAACTCCATTCTTTGTTTCCACTTTCTGTTTCAACTTAACCTGGGCTATGAAAGGAATTGTGAGATTCCAGTGAATAATTATGCAGAGCCATTTGTTGTTAAGAGACAGAGTCTCTATGCTGGGCAGACTGGCCCTGAACTCTGGGACTTGAGCTATCTTGATGCAATCTCTGAGCGCTGGGACTCCAGGTGCATACTGCCGGCCAGAACCACCTTCTCAGACTTCTATTTAGAATGGTAAAGATCGTGAATGCTGGAAGGAGGCTTTGCACTTAAATAGGCTGAAGAACTGAGCCAAAGGATGTCTACTTCAGAGCCTTCGGAAGCTGGGAACATGCTGTGTGGTGTGGAGAAAGGGATTTCATTAAGGATTTCTAGGTAGGGAGACAGGTCTGGTTTTGGTGCTTAAGGGGAGAGTGGTAAGCTGGCCAAAGGAGAAAGAGGGTAGTGTGTGCAGGGCTGTAGCCAATGAGCAAGAGAGCCACAGAGGCTGGAAAAAGACGGAGGCATGAAAGCTGCCCTTGAGGTTCCAGCAGAGACCCAATATTAACTGCAATTCATTTTAGCCCACGGAGACCCATTCAGACCTCTGACTTCCAGAATGATGTAGTAACAGGGAACAAACAAAGATCTCATTTATCCTTGTCTTCATCCTATCTTCTTGAAAAACAGGAGCCCGAAACCCATGTCTTCTCCCCTTGCCCTGAATTTATGAAGTACTTATGTGTAAGAACAGCTTTTCTCATGTCTCTATGAAAAAGACAGAGGTTGTCTATTGCTCAGTTGGCCAGATTAGGGCTGAGAATTCCCAATTGTATGATGTCTCGTAGGTGTTTGATGACCACATTTTCTTCCATCAAAACTGCAGGATTTGGGCCTGATAAAAATAAATGAATTGTATTTTAGAGTAAGACTGTGCCCTCAAACTGGTAACAAATTCATGATGTCAGTTGGCTCACTTGCTGTCTTCCTGCTCACCTCCCTCCCACCCTCTGACTTGCACATCACCAAAAAGGACCTGGCCACCGGGTTTCAGATGTGGCTGCTGGTTTCTGAGCACGTTGGGAAAGCTTCCTTGGGGCTAAAAGAGGAGGAGTCGCTGCTTCAGCCTTTACACGAACATCTTGGGCAACAGGCATCTTGAAGTTTAGATCTTGAGCTAAACATCCTGGTGCTGGTGGGGCCATGAATGGAAGATAGAGGGATGCAGGAGGAGCAGCCATTGTCCCTGGGTCCTGTAGCAGGTTTGGGGATTTAGTCCCTGTATCTACTAGGTTGCATCCTTAGTTGTTTTGTTTTTATCCTCCTCCCTCTTCTTCTCTTCCTCTTCCTCCTCTTCCTTTTGTTAGAGTCTTACCATTTAACCCTAGCTAGACTGAGACTCTATGTAGAACCAGGCTGGCCTTGAACTCACGGAGATCTACCTGCCTCTGCCTCCCAAATTGCTGGGATTACTAACACACATTCCCAAACCAGGCCTTGAGCATTAGTACTTGAGGGGATTATTAGACTCTGATAGCCTTAATTAAGTTTCTAATGCTATGGGGAGGAAAAAGGCTTATTCCAAATTACAATTTACCATCCTTCATAAAGGGAACCCAAGGCAGGGACCTGGAGGCAGGAACTGGAGCAGATACCATGGAGAGGAGCTGATTACTGGCTTGGCCTTCTTGGATTGCTCTGTCTGCATCCTTATCCTAACCAGGACCACCTTCCCAGGGATGGCAGCCTGTTCCGCACTCCCTTCTGAGATGGGCCATCCCATATCAATCAGTTATCAAGAAAATTTCCCCACAGACTTGCCTATAGGTCAATCCGATGGAGACACTTTCTCAATGAAAACCTCTTTTCCCAGATAGGCCTAGGTTTGTGTCCAGTCAACAAAAACCAACCAGCACATGCTCAAGCTTTTCCATAACAGAAAATGAACTTGGGTAAATTCCTCTCTATGGATCACGAGGTCCACAGTTCCTCTTGAGTGCAGTCAAAGGCATCTGGCAGGATCTTGCTACTCCTCCAAGGCTGCCTTAAGCTGTGTGCTTCTTTGCTGTTGAGTGGATTGGATCCAACGTTAGGCAGGTCAGCTGCAGAGATGAGAGTGACGGAGTCTGCCATTTGCATGGCCTTTGTGCTGGGATGGTGATGGCATTTAGGAAAACCTTCCTATTGGGGTGAATTTCTGCCTCTGAACCTTCCTTGGCGTGACGCTAAACTTATGGCTTACTCTTCAGTCTTACCATGTCAGAATTAAGAAGCAAATCATCTTCCTTCAAGTGTCCTTGGGAGAAGAATGAACATGGATCTAACTTAAGACTTACCCTTTGCCCTAAAATCTCGTTTGGGGTTAGTTACAGCTTCATAAGACTATGGCCCAGTGTACATGTTGGTTTTGTCAACTTGACACAAATGTAGACATATCAGGGAAAAGGTGATCAACTCAGAAAACGCTTCTTTAAGACTGGCCTGTAGCCAAGACTGTGGGGTTGACAAATGATTGACGTGGGAGGGCCCAGACCATTGTGGATTGTGCTCCCTTCCGCAGGAGGTACTAGACAGTCTAAGAAAGCAGGCTGAGTAAGCTGTGGGGAGCAAGCTCTTTGGCCTCTGTTTCAGTTCCTGCTTTTAGGTTCCTGCCTGGTCTTTCCTTGGTGATGGATTGTGACGATCTGAGAATTATGTGATGAAATAAACCCTTTCCTCTCCGAGTTGCTTTTGGTTATGGACTTTTATCATACCAATAGAAACCTTAACTAAGATACCTAGTATGATGTTGTATATGTGATTAAATTAACATAGCTAACTCAAACATGGCCCCCACAACTGCCTGGACCTCAGGCTGCTCCTTTCAACTGGAGGATGGATTTGATTATTGCCAAGTTTCCATTTAGTTCTCATATTTTCTTTCTTTTTTTTTCGAGGCAGGGTTTCTCTGTAGCTTTGGAGCCTGTCCTGGAACTAGCTCTTGTAGACCAGGCTGGTCTTGAACTCACAAAGATCTGCCTGCCTCTTCCTCTTGAGTGCATATTTTATTTCTTTTAGATACCATTTGCTCAATTTGAAATTTGAATTTCAAGAATTACCTTCTTTGCTATCCAAAGGCTGTCAGTTTTAACTTTACCTTGAGGCTTTAAAATTTTTTTCTTAGTTTAATTTTTTGGTTACTTTTATGTGTATATCTGTGTAAGGTTAATGGAATGGAGGGCCCTCCATGGCAAGAAGAGGGAATTGGATCGCCTGGAGTTACTTACAGGCAGTTGTGAGCCACTTTGACATGATGGGAACCGAACTTGGGACTTCTGCAAGAGCTGTATGTACTCTTAACTGCTGAGTCTTCCCCCCAGACCTGGCCTTGAGACTTTTGTTGAGGATATGGAAGTCTTAATACTTTTCTTAAGTGCTTTTGTACCTACTTTTCCACCTGTGGGGACGCGACGAGTTGGTATAAACAAGGTAGAAAAGAACACCGGGGTTAATAGCAAGGGTTGGTGGTTTGTTTCTTCCGTCACTGATGCCGTTTGTGATTATTACTTGTAGTGCTGGGTTTTCAAGTGCATTTTGTGAAGCATCATTTTCTATCCTCCAATAGGGGGCCTCCAAATGCACCTGCTTATACTGTGTGCCACTGTCCAGCATCTATACAGCAGGACAAAGGGACTGTTGGGACTGCATAGAGCTGGAAGACTAGTGGGGTCAAGACCTGGTGCTTGTCTTTTGGAGAGGCCAGGGCCAAGACCTCACTCTCCTACTTGGCTCCCTAACCAGCACCCAGTAGTAGACCATGATGTCTTTGGGATCTTGCTAGGAGTCAGGGAATAGATTGGAGGTGGGGCTCTGAGCAACAGTTGTACTCACCCTGCCCCTCTCACTGTGTGGAGCTGACTTGTGAATGAGAGAGAGAGAGCAAGCAATGGTATCATTTAGACCTTTTGGGGGAGTTAATGAGATGTTTCTTTAAGAACAGAAACTACTATTAGAGCAATTCCACAAACTGGAAAAAAGAGTTAGAAAATCAACTCTTTTTTTAAAAAAATTTTTTTTTTTTTGCTCTATATTTTTTTCTCTTCTCCTCTCTTTTTCTCTCTTTTCCATTTCTCTTTTCTCCTGAGCTCCCTGTGCTCCATTTACTCAGGAGATCTTGTCTTTTTCTATTTCCCATGTAAATTAGATCCATGCATGTCTCTCTTAGGGTCCTCATTGTTGTCTAGGTTCTCTGGGATTGTGAATTGTATGTTGATTTTCCTTGCTTTATGTCTAAAAACTACTTATGAGTGAGTACATATTATATTTGTCTTTCTGGGTCTGGGTTACCTCACTCAATATGATGTTTTCTAAATCCATCCATTTGCTGCAAATTTCAAGATATCATTATTTTTTTCTGCTTTGTAGTACTCCATTGTGTAAATGTACCACATTTTCCTTATCCATTCTTTGGTCGAGGGGCATTTAGGGTGTTTCCAGGTTCTGGCTATGACAAACAATGCTGTTATGAACATCATTGAGCACATGTCCTTGTGGCACAATTGAGAATCCTTTGGATATATACCCAAAAGTGGTATTGCTGGGTCTTGAGGTAGTTTGTTTCCTATTCTGAGAAATTACCACACTGTTATCCAAAGTAGTTCTACCAGTTTGCACTCCCACCATCAATGCAGGAGTGTTCCCTGTACCCCAGATTCTCTCCAGCATAAGTTGTCATCAGTGTTTTTGAAAATCAACTCTTTACATCACCTGTCTTTGAAAAAAAAAAGGTTAAGAAACAACCAAAAACATAAATAGAATCTCCTAAAACAATCCCATAAGCTTAACCCTGTTTAGATCCTAGAGAGCTCCTCGTGGGTAGGAGTGGGGACCTTCTCTCTCACGCATTAGACACCTCCTTGTCTCTTTAATGGGACTGTGTTTGGGTTTCAATCAACGTCCAGTTAATGTGGTGAAATCCCATCCATGGAACTGTTTATAAATGTTGGATATACAACCAGAATCACTTTAAGATGTATTCTTGGCCAGAAGTACGTCATTTTAGCCAGTCACATACACACACACACACACACACATACACACATACATACACACACACACACACACACACACACACACACACACACACACACACACACACTAGGGAAACTCAGAGTTTCCTTAGGCCACTTCCCCATCTGGCAGGCATTCACGCACAAAAAACCGCCATGAGCCTGAGCTGGCTGCTCCTCTGTGAGGAGGGAAAAGGTGTGTCTACCGCCGCCCATTTAGAGCGAGTGACACAGCCCAGTTAGGAAGTCCCAACAGACAGGAGTATATAAATCCCTGTGGTGACTCTGGAGACATCACTGAAGGTGAAAGTCTGACCTGGCAGCCTTCCTCAGGCAAGAAGCAGCAAGCTACAAGAATGCAGAGCTCCAGGTAAGAAGCTTGGAGAGAGGCAGGGAGAGATCAGAAGACAGAACGCCAGGCTCCATTTTTCACTGGGACCTCAGACAACTCTCTATGCTTCTCCTGTCTTCATCTAGGTGACCTTTCTTCTCAGTTGTGTCTATACAAGTGTGAAGGTCACTTTAAACATTTCTTCGCCTTTTCCCACTTTGATTTTTCTGTTAAAAAGAGAGAGAGAGTGTGTGTGTGTGGGGGGGGAATTGGGTCAGAGGGCTTCTAAGACAGTCCACAATTCCAGGGAGCAGACAAGCATCTAGAATCCTAGAATCCCCCTGGATGAGCTGAATGGGCTGGGCTCTCACCTTAGGAGGCTGGGCATGTGGGGCAGAGTGCAGAGCGCTTCTTTGGGGCTTTCCTAGTGTTTGTTTTAAATGGACCCGAAGCATCTCAGAAGCCATAGCTCCTGGCAGAGTGAGCAGCCCTCTAGGGTAGGCCTGGCATTCTTAGGAGTTATAGAAACTTTTTGATTTTTTTTCCTTGCTATTTAGAGTCCCCTCTCTTGACCCCCTTTTGGAGTCTTTTCCTCTCCCTCTTCTGGGCTCAGCTTATCAGTCTCTCTCCTGAGCTTCCTTAGGCAGGCTGATCTTGGCTAGAACTTCTCTCTGGGTAAATAGAGGCAGAGGATTGAACTGTCCTCCTCAGTCCCGCCCAGGATTCTGCTGGCAGTGAGATGTTGCTGTCTTCCCCCTGGGCTTCATACCATCAGCCTCACCCTCTTCTACCTCTGCCTTTCCAGGAGGCTTGCTTTCTGGGATCAGTGTCTTGTTCCTACAGGCATAAGTGCAGAAGAATGCCTTCCCCTGAGGCTCCTCTGAACCTCATCTGTCTCAATGCATTCTTTGCCTTCATGTAGCTTCTTAGGCTTTCCCAGGAGCTGTAGGTCTGGAAGTGTAGTGGGGATGGACCCTCCCCCATGGGCTGTAGGTGGGTCTGGGCTTTGCTGGACATCTTCACTCACTTCTCATCCTCCAAATCCAATTGTTTGATACCTAGAGTTGAGCAATCCTGTGATCACATCCCTCCTCCCATACTCCAGGATACCAGCCCCAGCCCCTAGTGTTAGCAGTGCTGAAGTACCTACCGCAAGTGGTGCTGATGCAGGCGCTTTTCCGTGGATGCTTCATCATGGCAGTGCCTATGTTCATCAGGTCCTCAGACTTTGCCTCTGTCTGATCTGGCTACAACACAGATTGTTTGGCCCACACAGATTTCCAGATTCAGTGGGTGTGGATGGGTACCCAGGGACTTGCGTCACAGACTGGCACTGCTTGCATGGGAAACCCATTTTGAGGATTGTTTTCTCAGGAGATAAGACAAGGTTCATGCCCATCAGTAAGCCTAGGAGGGAGTTGTTTGGGGACAAGGACCTTGTGAGATCTCTGTTTCTCCTGGGAGTCTTGTAAACACGCAGGTGATTTTTGTTCCCGCGAGATGATCTAGGGCCTGAGCATATACATTCCTTTCAAGCGTCGCTCGTGTTGTTGGACTACACTCTGAGCAACCGAGCTCTAAGGAGTTTGGAAGAGACCTTACTTGAGTGTGAGGAAGCAGTCAATGTTAAGCATTGGGTGGGTCTTGAATGTTCGAGAGGCAGAACTCATCAGGATATTTGACATGTGTATAATAGGCAGAACCGTAGAATGGGATCCACCAACTCATGCCCTGCATAAGCCCCTCTCATTGAGTGAGGCTGGGATGTACGAACATATGGATGCTCACAGTCACGGCCTCTATCACCTTATATAGTAAAGCTGAAGGAATTTTGTGGGTGCAGTTCAGGCTCTTAATCAGCTGAGCCAAAGGAAGAGCAGATTGGTGGCTCCTGTGTCAGAGCCTCACTCTTCCTAAGTGGGTCTGGAGGTCAGCGTCAGAGAGAGCCGAAGCTGCATCAGTGACCTGTTGGCCTTGAAGAGGTGCACAAGGCTAGAGACTGGGTGTCACTAGGAGCCAGCCTTCAGCTACTAGAAAGCAGGGACTTCAATATTCTAATCATAATCATCACATAAACTTGGAAAGAGGACTACAAGCTCAAAAAAGAAACATAGTCCAGCTGACCCTTGGCTCTAATCAGGAAAGACTTTGAGCAAAGAAACCATCTAAACTGAGCTCAGGCATTAGACCTACAGCAGGTGGGGCTAAATGCCCACTGTACAGTCCTTGGTTTCACAGAAATAGAAAACAAAACTGTGTCCTGGTCTTTCTCTTTGACTTCCGTATGTACCGATCCAAGTTGCAGCACGGTGGTACCTACAGCACCCCGTAGTTTGACACAGCATTGGTCGGTTTTCACTCCTGGCATCTCGTCTTCCATCAGCTGTGCCAGACCCTGATGATGTCCCACAGCTTCCCCAGGCCTCCCAGGCTGTTTTCAAATCAGTATTTGCAGAGAACATCTGCTGGATTATTTATTGTTTGGACATCCATTCTCTCTCCAACTCTGTGTGTGTGCGCATGCACGCGTGTGTGTGCGTGTGTGCTTGTAATACCCCACAGGCTTGCTACAGGATATTCAGGACGCGAAACTGCTTCTAGGTCCTACGGAAGTGGTTTTCAATGTGTAGTCCCTGGACTAAAGGCTTCAGCATCATCTGGGAACTTCCTAGAAATGTAAATTCTTGTGTCTCCACTCATACTTCCTGAAACAGACAAGGCAGGGACAAACGTGTGAATCAGCAGCTGGACTTTGGACATCACCTGTCAGGGTATCCAGCTGTGTTCTGCTGGCAACATTCACAGAGCTCATTGTTCACCATGGCCAGAGAATAGAGGGCTGGTGTAGAGAACACCAGCTGTGCAAGGGGTAGGCCTGGAAGTCCAAGCATTCCTATCAGCGGTGTGCCAGGACTAACTTCAAGCCTGAAGTGGAAAGAAATTATACCAGAGTAAGAAAGGGCCAGCCACTAATGAACCTGGGCATACTAATATCTACCATGTCCTGTTGCTAGGTATGCTAGGAGGGAAATCCTGGACTGGATTTCAAACTGCAAACTTTTTAGGGATGTTCTCAGCACCAGGAACAGGCTGGTGGTGTTGTCTTCCAGGAGAGAGATGCCAGCGTGGCAAGGGAACACAGCCCTTTGGGAAGAGCCAAGAGTTTTCGGGCTCATGGAAAATGTCAGTCAATGATTACATTTTCTTACAGCAAGGGTTTCCCACATAGTGTAGATAAAAAGTTCTTGGATTCCGTGTGAGCGTGTGTTCATGGGTGGATGGGGGTGTGTGCATATGTGCTCACTGTTGGCCTTTATTTTTTCCTCATGGACATTCATCATGCAGGGCTCAGGATAGCTTCTTTCCTTGGTGACCCTCAGAGCAGAGGGCATCTTAGCTGTTGTCCTTGGTTACCCTTAGACTGTTGGCCAGTCTAGACTGGCACAGTTGCTGGAGCATGGGAAATAATCTTTCAAAGCATAAAAGGAAAAGTCCTATCTGTCCTGACATCTTGACAGTTCTAGAAAAAGTTCCTTCCATGTACAGATATATTACAGAAAAACCATATGCTCACTGAAAAGCACTGTCCCTCCGTGTACCCGTATCCACTGTTGCGAGAAGAGTCTCCCTTGGTTCCTGAGTCCTCTTTCCACGGGGGAGGGAGATTCATCCTGCTCTTGTGTATCTCCATCACGGATGCCTCACCTTCATTCCTGTTGGGCTCATCAGATTCCTTTGGGTAGGTGCTCATTGCAGTTTCTCATCTGGCTCCTTCTAGCCATCTTCTAGGATGCATTCCCCAAGAATGGTAGGAGGAAGTGTGCTTGATGTATACCTGCTGACCTAGGGTCACTCACTGGCTTCCTCAGATCTGTGTTTGTGTCTGCTGGGATCCATGGCTGGGAAAACCCGTAGTCTAATGCCCAAGGTATGTGACAGTCAATGTCTTAGCCCTGTACTCCTCACTGACTCTACCAGTCCTCTGCATTTGGCCACCACTTCATTTATTTTCCTCTGATTCAGAATGTTCAGGTGATAACCAAAATAATTAGTAACTGGTGGGGGACACACCCCAAGCAGTCCGAATGGATACTGCCACACTGATTGTGCAACTGTGGTGATGTCTGGGAGCATCAGGAAAGCTGGAGGCAAAGTGGCTATGCCCTGGTTCCTTCTTGGACCACTCTGCTGCCTCCCAATGACTGGCAGCTCCAGCCCGGCCCAACCCTTAGTTTACCTCCCATTCTTCACTGGACGTGCAGTCTGAACACTCTCCATTGACCTGGGAGTGAGACTAACAGCAAGTCATCTTGTAGCAACCTAGCATCCCTTCTGTGGATGTATCCCGTCACGATTGCTTTTTCTCCCTACCGTTCCCACTCTACTAAGAGTAGCTAGCCAGACGAAAGTGGGGCTCCTATACAGATCCATTTGTAGTGAGCAAGATTTCTTCTGATTTTAGCTTCTTAAAAAAAAACCAAAATTCTTTTCTGCCTGGCTTTCAGGTTTCAGACACATTTTAGGTCTATCCATCTCTTTCATCTGGTACCTCTCTTTCCCATTTTCCTTGGACCCCAAAGGACCTTTCTCTTTTGCTTGTCTTCCTACTAAGAAGGAGTTTCCCCCATGTCTTATCTACATCCTTCCCTCCTTTCCAAGCAGTGTGTTGTGCTTCCAATCCTGGGGCCATCTTGTAGAACTATCAGGAATAGCTTGGACACATTGCCTTCACTAAAAATGTACCCTGCTCCATCTCACAGGAAAAAACTTGAACCAGAGTTGAACTATTCTTTGTGATCCAAGGCCATCACTGGAAACCTTAGCTGTTTTGTGCTCTCACATCCCAAGGTCCACAAAGGGCAATGCTTCAGTCTACTCTCCCAAGCCCCACGTGGTTATTTGCTTTTTTTTTTCAATAGTCATAGTTCCTTTCTCATCTCCTTTGTTACCAGGGAGCCACCTGTTATTGTTTGAAGTATGCATTTTTTTTCTGTCACCATCTCCTTTCTACCAATCAACTCCCACCCCCATCCTCCGGGAGCTTAAATATGTTCAGAGCTCCTTGCATCTGCTTTTGAGTGGACATTCACCCTGGCCTCCACGATAAACTACACTAAAATGTAGCCACTTGACACAACCACCGCTTTGTTATAACTCGTACGTCATGTAGGCCTCATACTTGAGAAAGGCTGGGCAATTCTTCTGGGCTGTGTATTTCACCTGAGTTCCAACCATGGTTAGCAGTTAGTGAAGGGACATCTTTGTGTAGTCTACAATTACCTCACATGGGTGGTACCTTTGAGGGGATTTGAGAGGATGCTGACAGCTCAATCAAGACCCTCACGCATGCCCCCGCTGGGGGCAGTCAGGCTGCTTCCACAGTGGCTGGTTTTCCCGCCAGGAAGCTAGGTGGCAACTGCTTCGCTCGCTCACCTAGCTGCAGAGTTCACACATAGTGAGCTCACTTCTGCTGCATTCTTTTGGCCACACATGAGTTACTAGCCTGTCCACATTCAAGGGAGGTGAGCTGGACTCCACCTCTTGATGGCAGGCTGATGGTAGTAGCACTACAGAAGACTTAGGAGGGACGGAAGCCATGCTCACGAACATCTGGAAGGTCTAATCTACTCTGCAAGAGAGCCACGTCACATAGAGAGAGAAAGAATATCGGAGGGGGCTTCTAGGATGCCGCTGTGAGTAAACACCGACTCTTGGGTTGAGAACCTAGGGCTCCTTCAACAGTTCCAATCTTTGGGTCCTTGTTTGGGTCTTGTGGCATTTTAGAGGGACAGGTTTTATGGGTAACTGGTTATTTGAATGATTGTGTTGTTTCCTATATTCATGATCCAGGGGTTGGAAGCACACATTGCATCTGAAGGGTGTTGTGTGTGCTGGGAGCCAGACTTCAGCCTCAATGCCAGCAGAGCAGACCTGACCACTAGTTACAGTTGCCTAGAAATGGTCCACCAGGGGCAGAAACGGCAAATCCTGAGCATTGGTTTTGTTCTTTGTTGCCTAAACAGCCTACAGTAGACGGGCTGACTTGGTATACTTTGTCTGATGAAGCCCCTCGACTTGCGTCTTTAGGAGTGGAAGTTGTAAGCCTGACCAAGACCTGTGCTCAAATCCAGATTAATTTTGAATCCTTGGTAGTGAGGCCCCGTCATCATAGCCTTTGTATTTCAGAAATGAGGAAATGGTGACACAGATTGTGTAATTGACTTTGTGGTTGCCCAAGACTGCATAGCAACACGAAGACAGAGGGCCCAGTTCCATTACCTGTGTTTAAGGACTCTGTCACTAAGGGGTTAGTCTGAAATAAGGTGCCAGGAAGCTTAGAATTCCCAACCAGCTTTATAAACCTGTAGGTATTTTTCTCTGTGTACTTAAGATCATGTTTATATGTTAAATATATTCTCTAATTTGGAGGTATGCATTTGGTCTTACTGATTGCTTTAGGCAACACTCGATACTTTTCTAGTATGGTAACTGGTATTAGCTCAGTTATTGATGAAGATGCTAGAAAGTTCCTGGGTGTGGAGGGTCATCAAAGCAGGAACCAGGCAGAATGCAGAGGGTGGACTCTGTGACCTCTCCCTCGGGTCTTCCAGCTATGTGTCCTTGCCATGTCACTAGCCCCCTCAAGCACCAGCTTCTGGAACATACCGGCGAGCCTTGCCATGTGTTGAGTACTTTCTCTTTTCCAGCGCTGTGTTGAGCTCTACAAGCCACAGGTCTGTCATCCTAAAATTTCTACCAGATGAGGGGGATGAACCACCCACGTGTGGTGTTTCTGGCCCACGGTATTCCTTGTGTTCCCACTCTCTGTCCCCATGTGCTTTCCCCTGGGTTTTCTAAAGAGTCTCACTGAGGTCCAGGATTACTGACCAAGGTGAACAAGAGTTCTGTGAACAACTCTAGGTAGCAACATCTGACCAATGAATGCATTTAGAGAAAGGCAAGTTTGGGCCCTGAACTGGCAGAAAAGTTTCGGATTAGGGATTTGTCTGGAGATGGAAAATGCCCATCTCTTAAGGAGATAAGTTCATGAGCATCTATCTACAGGTGATGCTGATGGAAAGAATTTTCTAGGATGTGTCAACATCTCCTCCCTAGGTTTCTCCAGGACACTGTGGGGGTAGGGGACCCTGGTTAGGGAGTGGTCAGTGTTCATTCTGGCACGATTACACAATTAGAAGCAGCACCATCACGCTGCTTGGAGGCTGAATTCCCTTTATTCTGGGAGTAAAACCTAACTGCTGTTTTTCTGATAGAACAGCAACGATGTGTGAACAGCCCATCAAAGGCTCTGTCTCCAGCCAGCACATTTGCCAATGAAAGTTGCTGCTGCCCTGTCTTACATTTCTCCTGACTAATGCTAAGGATGCTCCGATCCCATCAGTTCTTAAAGTTCTGAGATTTCCTGCCTAAGATGTGAATATTTATCTTCTTACCAGTTGCAGAAGGCTTCATAGGACGCACATGATACACGTGTGGGCTTTCGGATCTTTGTTTGCCAACTGGATGTGACTAAGTGATGGGTGCTTGAGCCAGTAGCTAATCAATTTGATTAATATTCAACACTGCCACCTTGTTCTGCTGTTTTGGTGATTGTTCTGTCTGACTCAGAAGTGGGAAAGTTGCCCAAAACCTCCGGACATCATAATGAGGATAACAGCAAACTAAAGCTTAACCTCCCAGATTAATTCAGTCCTGACACATTCAAATACAATATTGGAGGGCTTTTTTTTGAAATATTTCAATTGATCTTTAAAAAGAATTTTGTTTATATACTCACCTGTGATTCCACTCAGACCACCTTTACATCTCTCTCCCAACTTCAGGCCCTCTTTGGATGACCCACTGAGTTCAGTTAGGGCGGCCTGGATGTGTATGGTGCAAAGCCAACTGCTGGAGCATGAGAGAAATTCATCAGGGCCTGCATCTCTAAAGAAAGCTGACCCTCCCTTTCTTAGCAGCCATTAGCTGCCAGCTGCTCAACAATTGGCAGTGGGGCTTCATGCATCCCTCCTCCATCCAAATGGAGATGCTGACTGTCTTGATACCTGCAGGTCTTTTGCAGACAACCCCAGAGATTAGTGAGTTCACGGGTGCAATAGTCCTGTCAGGCCCAGAAGACACAATTAAGCAGCTGTCTTCACTGACCTCAGCCTCCCACAATCTTTTTGCTTCTGAGCTTTTTGAGGAGGGGGTTGTTCTAGATGTCTCATTTAGAGATGAGCACATATCCCCACAGTGCACTTTGATGAGCTGTCTCCATAGTAACTGCCAAAAGACGCTTCTGTGATTGGGGGCTGAGAGCTGCCTAATCTGTGGACAGAAACTTAAGTATTTAGAAGGCAGTTTGATGATCTGTCTGTTTAGCCAGACAATGACAATAGGCCTTTCCTAGGGCCAATGACATCTCAGTCACTAGTTCTTATTTTTACTTAGATCTTCTGTTAAATCTGTTAAAATGTATTTATTTCTATATGTATCCTGAAGTATTTAGACATTTGATGGTACCTCTAATTTTCAGATGTTGTATTTTTTTCTGCATATGGAATTTTACAGTATACACAGAGGGAGAGAGAAAGAGAAAAAGAAGGAGAGGAAAAAGGGAGAGAGAGACAGAAAGATAGAGAGAGACAGAGACAAAGAGAAACAGAGAGACACACAGAGAGACAGAGACAGAGAGAGAACAATGAATGAATGAGTCTAGGTGAAATATACTCTGAAGTGCCCATACCTTTTTTGCTTCCAGTCTGTGAAGAGTGATGTAATTGCCTACGTGCTCATGAGCTGTTTGCATTGTCCATGTACAGGGGTCAGAAGCTAAACAGCTGCTCAAAGGCACAGATCCCCCAGGCCTGAGTGAGTACCAAGGGAAGATGATACCTGTCTGCTCAGGGCTGGGTCATTTGGACAGTTTACTTTACTCTTTCCCACCTCATATTCATACAAACTTATCATTTGCACGTAAAACCTAGTCGCTCTCCTACCCCACTTTTCAGCCCATCCCGTGTTCTTACATGGAATGAAAAGTGTAAAACATGATTATTTGTACAGAAAAAAAATAGAGATCAAATTATAACTCCCGTGCTTGGAATGAACCACCCCTGAAATGTCCTCTTGATCACAAGGTCAGCTCAGACTCCAGGAGAAAAATCACATTGCCTGGGCTTTGGAGATGTGTTTAAGAAAAGTAGGACAGGGAATGTGTTTGGGTGGGAGCCTCAGCGAATGATTGCATCCCCTCTCTGGGCCTGCCAAGGACTCGCTGTTTCCCACACTGCAACAATTTTGGTTCCAGTCTTTTGTGAGGTTTTGATTATTGAAAATTGTCACTTCTACGTGCCTGTGGTTTGCTTGTCTGAAGCCACTTCCTGGGGAAGTCACGGTGAAACAGCTGTTTTGCTGTAATCCAGAGAGAGAGAGAGAGAGAGAGAGAGAGAGAAAGAGAGAGAGAGAGAAGTCAAGAGAACCTCTTGACTGGGGGTGGCCCAGGGGGCATGGACAGGGGCAAGCAGAGCTCAAGGAGGGCAGCTCCTGAGGATTTCCTTTCCTTCTGGAAACAGTTACCTTCTTGCTTGAGCAGATGGATAAGCTGGAGAAAACAGTCCACTTCCAATTCTGTTTGGTTCCTTGCCCAAGGAAGATACTGAAGTAAAATTCCTGTATTAGTTACCTTTCTTGCTGCTGGAACACAAGAAATGAAAACATAAGAAGCAATGTAAAGCCAATTATTTTTGGCTTACAGTTCTAGGGGGATATAGCCTATCCTGGTAGAGAAGACATGGCAGCAAGCAGGACAAGAGGCAAGCTGGTCACATTGCATCCGCAGTCAGGAAGCAAAGAGTGAACAGGAAGTACAGGAAGTGAGGCCAGGCCACAGAACCTCAAGACTACCCCTGTGACATACTTCCTCCAGCAAGGACACACGTCCTAAAGGTTCCCCAGCTTTCCAAAACAGTGCCACTAGCTGAAGGCCAAGTGTTCAAATACATGAGCCCGGGACATTCCCCACCTTATCCACACTTCCCTGATGCCACAGCTCCATGAAGCATCAGCTAGAGACCACACCAGCAGATACTAAGTGATGTCTTGGTATCCGATAATTGTTATTCGTGTTATAGACCTCTATACAAACCCAAGGAAAGCCTGACTCAGAAACAGTGAGCCTTGGGGCGGGGACTGCTTTCATCCCAGCAGAGGCTGCAAGGCAAGTCCTGAGTCAAAGTCATTTTCAGAATCCTCCCACCAGATAAAGTCTGATCTGGGACAAGTTGGTGTCAGAAGGAAGGCTGTGGGAACAGCATGCCTCATGCTGCCTTTTAGGGCTCCTTCCCTTGGGTATTTTTTAGAAAATTCTTTAATGATCTCCAGGCAGGTCACAGATCAGGTTTGGATGCAGACTGTAGAAAGCTTGAGTATGCAGAAGAAGGTGGTCAACCCTCTTCTCATTGATCCAACACTTTTCCGTGAAGATGGTGGCTGCAGTCTAGCCACCAGTGGGTATGAACACAGAGAACACAAGGAATGATGATTAGTGGAGATTTTGTTGGGGATGTTATTTAATTCTAACTGATAATGTTTATGGGTTACAACATGGTATGGTATATATATATATTATATATGTTATATATATAATGAGCAGTTATATGCAATTAATAAAGTGATCTCATCTGAAACCCTCCTAGCTACTTTGGAATACATAACAAATCTTCATTGACTATAATTATCTGATTTCACAATTAGAGAAGTAGCACTTATTTTTCCTGTCTACTTCTAACTTTGTGTCACTGACCAACTACTTCAAATCTTTTCTGTCCCCAACCCCATCTCTGGAGACCACTATTTTACCTACACCTATGTGATCAAGAGTTTCAGATTTTACATACGAGGAAGATTTTATAGTAATTGTGTATGTCTGGCTTCTTTTGCCTGACATGATATCCCTCCTACTTATGTTGCTGCAAATGGAAGAATTTATACTTTTAAAAATGACCATACAGTATTCCATTATGTGTATATATGCCACATATTCTTCATTCATTACATTTGGATATTGAATTGACTCCAAATCTTGCTTATTGTGAATAAGCACGAGTGTCTCTTTGACATATTTATTTCATTTCCTTTGGATATATGCTTAATCATGAGGCTGTGAGATTCATAAATATTATTTTAACGGACTTCCCCAGGAAGATTACTCATTTCAATTACATTCCATTAGCTCAAATTTTCTTTCTTACATGGACATTTCCAATAGAGGGTGATGGGAAGTGTGGTCTTTGTGTGGGATGGACCCAGTGGAGAGACAGAGGTAACATTATTGGGAGAAACAGGGTGGATAAGAAATATCTGCCACAGAAAGTATTGTTCTGAAAAGCAGGGGGCTTTGAAGTCAGCAGTCTTGGGGTAAACTCCAGTTCTTACTTAGTAGCTATTCTATCATGGCCAAGCCCCCTTAATCTCTTTGATTTATTCTGATGTATCTTATATAAAATAGTACTATAGTCACCTCTAGGGACAAATGAAGAAATGTATTTGTCACAGTCACTGTGGCTATCACGTAAGCCTGCACACTTGTATATTTGGCTTAATTTTCTTGTACAAAGGCATAGCATAAGTTAGACATGGTGTACTATTCCAACTGAATAATCAGTTAGTCTGGCTAGGGCCAGTGTATCTGGGGACATGATACTCAGATGAGTGTCTGAAGAGGACAAAGCAACTTGCCTAATGTTTGTACAGTTTTCATGTCACCAAACAAGAGGACATGCAGGGTTAGAGGTGAGATTTAAGAAGTATTTATGTTTCAAGAATGCGTGCGTGAGAGAAGCCTGTAGAAGCAAGAAGACCTTGGGGGACACAATGCTAGGCCAGACACACACCTAAGAGAGAAGGATCCCCTGTTCTGTCTATAGAAGTAGGCTCCAAGGCTGAAGGTTTGGGTGTTTGGACTCTGAGATCCCCTGTTTATGAGGGGGGATTTTACTGGAATATTCTCAATGCTCTCTCTGCATTAGCGTGGATACTCACCTGAACTATTGCAAGTTGTTCCCAGGGGAAGGGAGGTGTGGTGGTTCAGACTACCCCTCAGGTAGAATTTCAGCCATACATATCCCCTGGTACTTTCCATGATTGGCTACTGAGGCCAAGAGACTTGTAAACATGACACAGTTTCTGACTGGAAAACTGTCACCACCCATGGAGAACCAGGCAAAGAGCAAGCAAAACAGAGAACATGAATGTTCCCATAATTACCCCTGCTGGTGTGTGACTCTTGCCTTGATCCCATGACCTGCTGAGGCCGTGGAATGTGGGCAAGTAAGAAGGCGCTAGTTCCAAGCACAGCAATGCTTGCTTCTGCCTGCGTTGCTTGGCCATTCCTGAGAAAGGGTGTTTCCAGCTTTAAGGATACTGAGAGAAACGTGGAGGCCATTGTGGACTCCGCCTGTGTCTCAGAGTCATCTTCAGCCCTGCCTGGTTTTGGCTAGTCTGACTCTATATGACATAAAGACTTGTGAGTCACGGCCAATGATCACTTTATGTCGTCAGCACTGGGGATGATCTGCTACACTGCCTTGCTATGGCAATGGTTGGCTTGCTTAACCAGCAGTTGTGTGGTGTAGTGTGAAAGGGCCATGAACGTTTGAGACAAGCAATTGATAGACCATGCCTAGGGTAGGAATGCTTCACGAACTTGTGTATGATATTCACTTTTTAGATTCTCATCCCTTCCAGATATTCTTGCTCCTCCACCCACAATACAATAATAGGAAGTTAGCGCTGTGTAGAATCTCTAAGTGCATGTCAGAATTGTGTATAAAGTAAGAGTCACTCTCCAGGTCTATGTCATTGACTTAAGGATCTTCTAGATACTGAAGACTGAGGATGCTCAAGACCCCTATAGAAGATGGTGCGGTGCCTGTTTATGAATTGTATAATCCTCCTGTATACTTTGAATTATGTCTATGTCACTTATGATATCAAACACGAAGGGAATGCTAGCTGTGCAGTTGCTCTAATGTCTTGCTTAAGGAATAACAAGAACAAGGTCTGTGCATGTATAGCAGAGATGGTGAGAAAGAATAGGAAGGGCCCAAGTGTCCCAAAAATGTTTTATGACTTTGTCAAGTAGTCTTAGCTTATAGGTATTTCTGTTATAAACCATTCTGTGAAAGGGAGGGGAGGTGGGAAGAAAGCCCGAAGGACAGGGCTTTTTGAAACACTGTCAGAACTCTTTAGTGAAAAATCCTCTGTCATGGGTCTGTAGGGGTACAAGTCTCCAAACCCCTAGGTTTACAGCTCCCTAACTCAGACAAGCAGACTCATCCCTCCACCTGAGACTTCACCCCAGTCTCATCCTCTCTTCAGACTCTCCCTCCTTCCACACAGAAGGTTGTATCTGGGAATGCAGCAGAGATGTGTAATTTTCTCAAACCCCCTTTTCTGTTGGAATTTAGAAAAAGCCAAAGCTCTCCAGATAGGAATTCCAGTCACATGTCTTTAAGGGTATCTCTGACAGGTCACACGGGTCTACCTGCTTGCTGACTGCAGGTTGGAGTCATCTGGGGAGGGGGGAGAAGGATTACTGATTTGGGGATCTCCTTTCAGCTGCAGTTTCTCAGGGTGTTAGGTACTTTTTGAAAGCTTCCAGGTGACTCTAGTACGTGGTCATGCTGAGAAACGTGAATCCAAGTGGGGAATTCCTGAGAAGACACAAGTGAATCAGAATCTAGGGCCCAAGCATCTCCTAACTTAACATGTGCTAAGCGAGTCAATTATGCATGGCGAGACCTGGTTAGACACTGTCTGAAAGACACAAAGGGGTAAGGGGTGAAGAGCAGTCACCTCTGCAAATGGTTTCCATGTACTTCAGCAGGACCATCTTAGTGAACAGGCTTGGCCCCGCTTCCGAAGACGCTATGCGATCACACTGTACCAAAATAAGACTGATGGACTTAACTTTCCTCGGAGTTTTTCCATTCCGGCTTTCGAATTTTGAGGTGTTTCTTCCTCTTTGGCTACCACCTTCGTTATCCCATCTTTGCTGAGACTGAGGTCAGAAAACCAGCTGCCACTCTATCCCAGGCAAGAGACTCAATTTCCATCCTGGGAAATGACAACTTGAGACCGAGGCATGATCAGGGAACAGGTGTTCCTCTCAGCAATGGATATGGCCCAATGCTAAGACTGGCTTGGTAACTTCTCAGAGAACCCTGAGAGATTCAGGGATGAGTTCCCCAAGTTTGACTTTCATCTTGCCTTGGAGGTGGGTTATTACTGCACCGTGGGCCAGCAGCTGACACAGGGCCACATAGTTAATGTTCAGCGACCCAGAAGCGATGGAGTTCCTTGTGTGGGTTCCCACCGAGACCTGAAGAACTCCACCTTGGAGCTAGGGAGAGAATAGAACATCACATGACCTGAGTTTTTGAAGACATGAAGGGTTTTAAGGTTGAGCCTGTTCAGTATGATCAGCTTAGGCCTTTTTTTTTATTATTTTTTTAAATTTTTAAAAATATTTACTTATTATGTATACAATATTCTGTCTGTGTGTATGTCTGCAGGCCAGAAGAGGGCACCAGACCTCATTACAGATGGTTGTGAGCCACCATGTGGTTGCTGGGAATTGAACTCAGGACCTTTGGAAGAGCAGGCAATGCTCTTAACCACTGAGCCATCTCTCCGGCCCCAGCTTAGGCCTTATTGAAACTTTATCCGGGCACTCCTGAAAACATGACAATGCTGTCCGACGCTCAGTGGAAAGAGGGCTTCAGTGGCTACCCATCTTATGACACAGGCTGCCCAAGGTTCCTGTGTCATAAGTTACACAGCTCGAGGCAGACTCTGACCTCTGGTAGAGACCTTTAAGGCTTTTCACCACAGAGTGGGTGGAAGGTCTGCGAATCATAAGAGGTTAGAGAAACCTGTGAGGCTCTGGCTTCCCTGACTTGATTGCTACCTCAGGGCCACCCCACAGAGTCCCTGAAGATCTATAGCCAGCTCCAATAGGAACAATGACATCACCTGTTAGGTCAGAACCAATGCGCATACTGTTAAAGGAAGGGAGTCTGCTCTCTCTGGTCCCCCTCAGGAGGGCAAGCTGAGAGGCACCCCATGCTAAACCCAAGTTCAGTCTGAGGGTCCTTCCCCACAGAGTCACTGTCACCACAGAGTCACACCAGGAGAGCCTCTTCTTAAGAAACCCTTGACCGGCAAACAGAGAAACAATTTTATTATAGATGGAGTTTCCTGTTCTATTCTAATCCAACTTCTTGGCCTTCATTGCCATGCCAGCAGCCCAATGATGGGTATAAGTGGGCAGCCTGAAGTCAGGAGTTCAACTTTCCCTCCAGTCAACATCTGTTTCTATTTCTATTTAGAGAGAATGGATAGGCTTCTACATGGCTAGCAAAGTCTTCTTTCACTAACTTGCTTTATTGGTACCAGTTCTAAACTCATATACATCCCTAACAGACAATCTCTGAAAATACAGGTTGGTTCCGGAATTGCTAGTGAGACAGACTCCTTAGACCCCATCCTTGTCCATGAAGATAAAGGGTAGCACCTTTGTAGTCCCTGGGACTCAATATTTATCCAAAATTGAATCTCTTCAGAGCCACACCCCTGTGTGCTTTCTAAGGGTGTGATCGGGACCCACAGGAAGCCCCCGAGCTTTCTCGGGGTTGGGGACAGCTATATTTTTTTTTGGGGGGGGAGCAGTACTTTTTGATCAAAGTAATACGAAAACCATGCCTTTTTTTTTTTTTTAAAGGGGGCCTGGGCTGCAAACACAGACATGTGCCATCGTTAGGTCCCCTCAGGAGAGGCATCAGGACCACAAGCTACTAGAAGTGCCAAGGAGAGATTTCTATGCCTCTAGCCTTTGAGCAGCCAGAAACAGATAATGTCAGTCAGGAGCTATTAAATTCTCCGAAGATACTAATCTTGAGGGTGGAGGGTGGGATGAGAGATGAAGAAAGCTCTGATTTCTCAACCCTGCTTTCTAGCTTTAATGAGAAACAGGCTCTGCAGGATCACGCTATTTAAGCCATTTCCCTCACAGAGGGACTTCAGTTCTGAGCAGTCCTGGTAGTCCGAGGCGAGCATCTCGGATTGTGTAGGCTTCGCTCCTCGCCCCTTCAGAGTGACCCAGGGACTCTAGTCTGTGTTCTGCTCCCTTGTGCCCACCTGAGCATAATCCCCTCCAAAGCCTCCCGTGGAATTGTTTGCTTTATTTTCTACCTTGAACGGAGCAGAAGAACCCAAGGCCAAGGAGGCACAGTAGCTTCCTGTGAGCTGTGGTCCCGCCACTGGCAGGGCAAACAGGTAACAGAAAGGGCTGAGTGGACGGGTAATAATGAGAGGAGATCCTTTTGCTGGTTTCTCATCCATGGCCTGTTAAATCTGCCCACGTGGAACCAGGAAAAGCTCCATCATGAGTAAAACCTTCCAGCTTTCAGTGATTTGTTAATTGTCCACAAATTCAGCAAACGAGCTGGGGTAGAGCAGGATGGTGAATAAAGTGGGGTCCTCATCCACCTAGAGTTTGTGTGTGCTTAACGAAGAATTGTTACAGAGGGCCACAGAGCCGGAGAGGAGGGTGTGGAGGGGGCACCGGGGCCAGAGCGTAGTGCAAGGCTTATGCTGAGGGTGAGGAGAGACCTCACTCAGTGGTGTGTGGGTGCACGCCTGGAAGAGGAGAAGGTGCAAAGAGAGGCCCAGGGCTGGAGCTATTGAGATGCATTACTGGAGAGACAAGACACTTGGGACCTGAAATTTCCATTCCAGGCAGGTGTATGGGAGACGCCCGGGGGCTTAACGTTAGGCACCTTCAGAAAAACAGCCGCAGGGAGACAAATAAAATGGTTTGAGTTTTCTTATTTGAAAATTTCTAGACCAAATGTTCCCTATTCTCAGGTGCAATTTCAAAACCCTGTTCTATCCCCCAGGACCATCTTTCTACGGAAGCGCACGTTCCTACCGACTCTTCTTTCTCCTCTTGTAGGCTCCGAGAGTCCCGTGCCCTTGGGAAGTTGGTGTGGACAATGTTTATCTTGTGTGTGTTGGTGACTTGGGTTTCTGCTCTCACCACTTCATCAGTGGCACACACAGATAGGGTTTCTGGAACCCCCACTACATCAGAGAAGCACACAGGTAAGAAACCACCACTTCAGCAGAGAAAGGGCTGGACCCAGCGTTTCTGGGGGGCACAGTTCTTCAGATAAATATATGTATTTAGAACATGGTCAGTCTGCCCTTATTTAAAGATACTTTTTTTTTTTTTTTTTTGGTTTTTCAAGATAAGGTTTCTCTGTAGCTTTGGAGCCTGTCCTGGAACTAGCTCTTGTAGATCAGGCTGGCCTTGAACTCACAGAGATCCACCTGCTTCTGCCTCCCAAGTGCTGAGATTAAAGGCGTGCACCACCACTGTCTGGCATTTAAAGATACATTCCAGAAGTTTGAGACCCCTGGAAAAAGACCACAGGCTTAATCCAGATTGTAAATAGTTAAGTTTTATTGAAGCTGTTAGCAGGACAGCAATTGCTGAGCCAAGCTAGAGACTGTTGCTCAAAGTGGGGTGAAGGAAGGGGTTTTTAAATGGAAGAATGGAAAACCACAAGAACACTTTGAGTATCTGCACAAGCAAACCAAGAAAGGTTCTGTTCTGTCAAGATTAGGTAGACAAGGCTACCTCAAAATAGTCCTTGAATGTCTATATAAGAAGGTTACAGAAGCAAAACAAGTAGTCAGTCATATCATAGAAGTGGTTGGTCATGGGTGTGTGTTTCTGGTGGGAGTCACTGAGCTACTAAGGTAAGTTATTGGGAGCTAATCTTCCAGTGACTGGCATCAGAGAGAAATTGCTAGTGGTTATCATGGTAGAGGCTTAGCAGAAAATAGAATTTCTTTAGCCATCACACCTTTGTCCCAACCAACCTGTTTTATCTGTACTTATAGAGTTCAATGTGCAATATCAACAAATGAAAAGATATGACCATGTATTTAAATCTTTTAAAAAAATTTAAGATGTTTTTATTTCTGTTTGTGTGCACATGCGTGTGCATGTGTGTGTGTATGTGTGTGTGTGTGTGTGTGTACACGCACGTCTGCAGGTGCCCGGAAAGGCCAGAAGAGAGTGTCAGATCTCCTGTAGCTAGAGTTACAGATGGTTCTGAGCCTTCTGATGTAGATGCTGAAGAATGGAACTCCAGCCCCATTTTAAAAATAATAACATTTTGAATCTGATTTAACTGACTCCTTGGGATGAAAACTGAAATTGATGGTCTCCAGGTTATCATTTGGGGAATTCTAAAACATAGTAGCAGAGAGTACTGCTCATGGGACCCTGGGTGCGGGTCATAGGGAGTCTTACTTAAATTACCCTGTGTACCCTTTTGTTGGGACCACCCTCAGTTTTGGTACCTGTGGTTTTGCAATGTGAGCAGGTTTTGGACCTAAAGCCTACTCTCTCTGACTGGCAGAGCTTGGAGACAACTGCAAATTTCGTGGCAGAGAATCCAAATCCGAATTCAGGCTGGAAGGTGAGCCTGTGGCTCTGCGGTGCCCTCTGATGTGGCCTTATTCAGATGCCTCCACCAGTTCCTACCCCTTTCTGTCCTGGCGTAAAATGAACTCATCTCAGCTGATCCCAGGAGATGAGCCAAGGCTGTGGGTGAAGGATGCCACCCTCTGGGTTCTGCCAGCAGTGCAGCCAGACTCTGGTACCTACATTTGTACATTCAGGTAAGACCCTCTGGGGCTGGGCAGGGCGGCTCCAGACAGAATGGAGTCGAAGGTTCTCAGCACACACGGATGGCAATTCACACTTTGTTCTTCATGGGGTCCCTGCAGAACCCCTGTGCTGGTTAGGGTTTATTTATTTATTTCTATTTCTTTGGTCATCTTGACGTAAGCTGGTTTCACAGAGAAAAGAAACTCCATTGAGGAATTGTCTCCATCTGACTGACTTACAGACAAATATATGGGACTTTTTGATTTATATAGAAGGGTCTAGCCCACTGTCTTAGCCAGTGTTCCTCTGCTACAAAGAGACACCATGACCATGGCCTTCTCTACAAGAGAAAGCATTTAACAGGGGCTTACTTACAGCTTCAGAGGTTTAGTTCATTATCACCATGGTGGGAAGCATCATGGCACGGGGGCAGACATGGTGCTGGAGAAGGAGCTGAGAGTTCTACATCTGGTTCCACAGGTAACACTGGAACTGGCTTAGTCTTCTGAAACCCTGAAGTCCACTCCACCAGTGACACACTTCCTCCAACAAGGTCATGCATCCTAATCCCTCTCAAAATAGTGTCACTCCCAAATGATCAAGTACTCAAATATATAAGAGGCTGGGGCCATTCTTTTCCACACCATCCCTGGTCAGAAGGTTCTGGTTATATAAGAAAGGAGGCTGAGTCAGTGGTGCAGAGCAAGCCAGTAAGCAGTGTTTCTCCACGGCCTCTACTTCAGTTTCTGTCTCCAGATTCCTGCCTTGACTTCCCTTCCTGATAGACTGTAAGCTGAGAGCTGAAACAGGTCCTTTCCTCTCCAAGGTGCTTTTAGTTATGATGTCTATCAGTGACGGAAAGTCAACCAAGACAACACCTCGCCTGGACATTATTATAGCTCCCTCCTTCTTGTGGTGTTTGATCTCTGCTCAAATGTCACTTCTCTGGAGAGAACTCCCCAGCACGTTAGCTGACACAGCATTCAGTTCTCTCTCCTTACCATGATGTCATTTTTCTTGACCGAGTTTCCCCCCCCCAGACATACCTGTTCTGTGCACATGTATGTAATATTTGTCTGCCATCAGAACACGAACCCCAGAAAGAGGGGGATTTGTCTTGTGCCCTTCACTGGTGACTCATGGGAGAGAAACAGAGTAGAGAGACAAGACATAGATGAAAAAATCCCATGGAGAATTTTAGAACAGGATGGAGTCTTAGAGATAGATGAATCCGACTGATTATTGCACAGATAAAGAAAATGAGTATGTATAGAAAATTCTTCTAGAAAGGAGCAGGGGATACACCATGAATCTGGACCATTCCTTCTTATTTTATATCCTATTGCTTTTGGAAAATGTTCTTGCGCACATGTAACATGGACCCTACCATGTTAACTGTCTTAAGTGTGCCGCTCAAGCAAGGTAAGTGCTTTCATATTGTAGCACCACTGTTGCCACCATTCACCTTCAGAGCATCCTCTTCTTCCCAGACTGAAGCTTGGTCCTCATTAAACTGCAACCATCCATCCGTTCCTTTCCCCCTAGCCCCTGCAACCACTGCTCAACCCTCTGTCTCTATAAATCTGCCTCTCTAGATGCTTCATGCATGTATTGCCGCTCCTTCCTTTTCAAGACTGATGGTTGCTGTCTCATGGTGCAAACACCTTCCTGTCTGCTTGTCCATTTGTCCTTCTGTGAACACTCAGGTTTCTTCTGCTTTGTGGCCATCTTCAGTAATGTCATTATGAGCATGAGCCTTTGTTCATGTCTCTGGATTATCTGGCAGTTTATGTCTGATCTTATTTGGTTTTTTGAGGAACTATCAATCTGTTTCCCCAACAGCTGAATCGACTTCCATCCTCACAAGGGTTCTGCTGCTCCATGCTTGCCAATGCTGGTTGCTTTTAATTTTCCCAAGGGCTGTTTCAATGGGTGTGAAATGGTGGTTTGCGTCCTTAACTGCAGTTGCCTGGGTGTTTCAGCTCTCCATGTCTTTCTTGGCCACTTGTGTATATTTTTTGGAGAAATGGCTACTCAAGTCTTTGCCAGTTTGGAGAGCTGCGCTATTGAGTTGGAGGAGTTTGGGGTGTCTTCTCCTTATTGGCTGTATGACTTGGGGATCCTTTACCTCACTCTCTGGCTCGCTCATTCACTCCATTGATAATGTCCTTTGCAGAAACGTATCTGCATTTTGGTGAATTCTAGTTTATGTACTTCTCCCTATTGTTCATGTTTTCTGGGGTCAGGGAATCATGAATGAATTCAAAGTTATGAAGCTTTTGCCCATATTTTCTTCCTATAATTCCATGTTTAACTCTCGTGTTTCAGGTGTCTGGTACATTCTGAGCTAATTTTTGCATACAGTGCGAAGCCAGGGTCTGGCCCTGGTTTTGCACGGGTTTCTGCTATTCTTTCAGCACCGTTTGTTAAAAAGTTTTTTTTTTTTTTTTGGTTTTCGAGACAGGGTTTCTCTGGAACTAGCTCTTGTAGACCAGGCTGGTCTTTAACTCACAAAGATCCGCCTGCCTCTGCCTCCCGAGTGCTGGGATTAAAGGCGTGCGCCACCATCGCCCGGCAAAAAGTTTGTTTTTTTTTTCTGCAGTGATTGGTGCTGATGTGTCCCGCTGCCTCTGTAAGGGTAAAGTTGTTGACTTCATGTTGATGATCTTGCTCGTTTCCTGTCACAGGAATCTTCTGAAAGGATTAGGGCACACCCTTGGCATGCCTGGAGAATAGCCTTCCCTCTCTAGATGTCTGCTTCCGTTCCTGGGCGTCTGCTTGCTCCACCTACTTGCTGGCTTTAGAGTTCCTCTAGATTTCATTAACTTATTTATGGCGAGATTGCCCAGAATATTGACGCTTAGAAGGAGATCTAGACAAGCTGACATTCTTAGCAAGAACGGAGGAAGCTCAGACAGTATCAGCCCTGGTCCCCGGTGCGGTGTATAAACAACATGCATGAGCTTGTAGAGTCAAAAGTCTTTCAGATCCAATCCAGCTCTGCACGGTGGTTGGTGTGCCTCACTTTCCCTGCTTAGAGGCATGTTTCAACCCACCCACTTTTGCTGAGGAAGCAGGCCAGGGATCTCTTCCTCCTGTACTGGGGAAATTGGGAACATCCGACTTTGCAGCCGGCATAAAGCTGGTTTCCTTCTAAGTTTTCCATCTGACTCTCTCTGAGGAACACTACTAGGAAGACTTAGAAGTGGAGTAGGAAAAAAAAAAGACTTGTTCTGGAATCAGAAAGACATAACACTGTTCCACCGTGTACCCTGATACTTAAGTCTCAGTTTTCTTCCCCTTCGGGAGGTTTGTTAGAAGAGTTGGATACACTAACACAGCCTGGGAAGGATCTGTGTACTGAGACTCATGGTCTCTGACCAATGTGAGCATGGATCCCCTGCAGGGCTACTGTCTAGACGTGGGAATGTTAGGGAGGAGTGGACAGAGGCATGTTGGCCTTATAGTAAGTTTTTATGCTAGATCAAGAACTGTAGCTAATGCCCTTGTTTCTGTGTGTGTGGGGAAGGAGCTCTTATGTTGAGGTGGAGTGACGAGAACCCCAGTGTTGAAGTGTTCCTTGCCTGGTGGGGAATGCTTGCCTGCTCTTCCAAATGTGTAGTGCTGGGCTTCAACTCGAGTGGAAATCTCCAACAGCTGCTAGGACAAACTTTGGCATTTATGGTTCCAGGCCATGAGACTGCCCTTCTCTTCTGTGTTTGTGCTCTTGCTGTTGGGAGCTCACATGACCTTTCTGTTGCTCAGCTTAGTCACGGTAATGCTGCCAGAACAAACAGTCCTCAGTCTTAATGCTTTGCCCAAGGGGGACATAATGGAATAAAAAAATAGAAAATATGAAGAAAAGACTGGAATAAATACCAGATCAATAATGTGAACAAGCTTTAGACTCTTAATATGCCTGGCAAGCTTGGTTTCTGGAGACTTCTCGTAGTTTATGGGATTTCCAAGGGCCTTTGATTTTTGTCTTTTAGTAGCTATAGAGACTTAGAAGGTTATTTAAATTTGAACTTAACTTACTTTAGTTGAAAACACTATAATTGTCATGATTACCATATATATATGTTTATGTACCATATATGTATATGTACATATATACATGGTTAATTTAAGACTACTTAAATGTGTGCTTAATTTACTTTAGTTGAAAGCACTATAATAATCATTGCTCCCATATCTATTACTTGACTGAGCCACTTTTCTAAAACCAGCTACCCTGAGCACTCTCCAGACTTCTCATTTTAAAAAAACAATTTTTTGAAATTGTTTTTATTAAGCTATATGTTTTTCTCTACTCCCCGTTCCTTTCTTCCCCACTCCCATTCTACCCTCTCCCAAGGTCCCCATGCTCCCAATCTACTCAGGAGATCTTGTCTGCTTCTACTTCCCATGTAGATTAGATCCACGTACATCTCTCTTAGGGTCCTCATTGCTGTCTAGGTTCTTTGGGGTTGTGAATTGCAGGCAGATTTCTCGTTTTCATCTCTTCAATTTGTAAAGTGATTATTTAGTAGGCAACTTCATAGATATATTTACTGAATATTGGTTATTCTCATTCCCCATTGTTGTCTTTCATTTCCTTCTCCTTTTTTTTTCCCCATTGAAACTCCCTTTATTCCCCCAAATCCTCTTCCAACTTTGGTGGTGTCTTTTTGTGTGCATGACCCATTATGTTCAATCATGGTTGCTTGCATAAAGCGTGAGCGGGTTGTTGTTCACAAATGGATCACCGGTGACTTACCAGCGCTACACAACTGGAGAAAGCAACAGCCCCTTCGTCTGGTACCCATTAGTTGTCCATAGGTCTTCAGTGAGGAGTGGGCCTCAGGGGCTCCTCCCCAGTGCATTATGCAGTTGTAACCAGCCCAGTCCTATACAGGCAACCCCAGATGCTATGAGTTCATGGATACATGGGCCATATCACGTCCAGAAGATGCTCTCTTGGGGCATTATCCTAATCTCTAGGTCTTGCTTCTTTCCACCCCCGCTTCTGCAGTGTTCTCTGAGTCAGCTAGTGGGTGACATCTTTGTCCTATTTAGGGCCGAGCACTCCATAGTCACTTATCCTTTACACTGGTAACAGCATTGAGTCTCTGTGTTGCCATAGGCTGCAAAAAGAGGCGTCTCTGATGGAGGCTGAGAGCAGCTTTCATCTATGGATATAGACATAAATATTTAGAAGGTGGTTTAACATCATGTCCATTTAATAAAACAAGACTAAAACATTTTCCCTAAGGGCCTATGACTTCTCTAGTCTTGGAGAACAGGTTTACAGAACCAAGCATGTGTTTCTTTTTGGTGGAGGACGCCTTAGATCCCAACAAAGAGCAGTTGGTTGCCTCTGTAAGAGCCATGCTGTTCTTACAGTAGCATGCATATCTCACCAGGTAAGAAGCTGCAGCTTATGGGGTCCACAGCCAGTTAGACTGCTGGTGACTTTTCCCCTCCAACAGTGTGCATAGCACGCTCTGACAATTGTGAAAACTAGCCAAGGGGAGGGAACTTCCAGCCATAGCTCAGCTGATTTTCTCAGAGTCCTTCAAATCCCAAGGGTGATTACTCATTGTTTTTAAAAGTTAGAGTTAACATTCCGCATTTTCTTTGTGCATAAATTGCCCATCTAATTCAATTTTTCTTGGTTTTATGTTTTTAATTCACTTTCAAAACTTTCATCCAGTTACGTGATTATCAAATCTCTCTCACATACATTGGTCATACGGGGTTGCTTCTTTGGATGTATATTGCTTGACTTCTTTTGTGAAAGTAACTTTTATACCATATTTGCAATTGATTCTCATGCTCTCAATTGATGTGCTATTCATCTTAGGGAGCTAGTCATATCTTAGGGTCTTAGCTGATAGAATTACATTTTTTTCTGCTTTATTGTTTCCTTTTTTGGATGCTGCAAATTAAATGCAGAGCCCCATCCACACTACGTGCATGCTCTACTACTTCTCTACCTTCCAAGCCCTTATTTTTCTATTTTAAATGTTAAATTTATTAATCTCTTCTATCCTCCATCCATTCCCCCTCGTATTTCCAGCACTATTTTTTTTAACCCCTGAGTTTTTCTCAGTTCTAAGGGCTTGATAGAATCACAATAGTAGGGTTATGGGTGGGTTGACAATCAAAAACATCTTACCTAATTCATGGTCCCCGACCCCCTGCCATGCAGTTGTGTTTATGTTTATTAAAAAATTCAAACTCCAAGTTCTCAGCAGTTTCCTGAAACTAGAAATCAGTTGGTAAAGGATTCCTAGGGGAAAGAAAAGAAATTTTTTTTTTTTAATGGAGACAGTGGCTCTTGGGAAGCCATCTGTCTGGGTCTGGTTCTTTGGATTATATCTAGGCTAGTTTCAGAGTTCTCAACTTTCCAATTCCTTTGGAGAAGACTTGGGGGTTTCTTAGTATGCTGGGCACTGGAATAAAACTTCTGCGGGGTCCTTCATGAAAAACACAGGGCACACAGGATGTGGCACCTTTTTTGTATCCCAAGGACTTAAAACAATCAGGAGTTAAGCAATAATCATCAAAACCGTGCAGGCAGAATTGAATGAGGGTGGGAAGTCGCTGTTACTTGCATTTGGTTTCTGAATCTCTGTCTTACCATTCATTGCCTCTTTCTTTTTTTCTCAATAAACAATTAGAAATGCATCTCATTGTGAGGAGATGTCCGTTGAGCTCAAGGTTTTCAAGGACACTGAAGCATCCCTGCCATTTGTCTCCTACTTGCAATTCTCAACCGTCTCAACCACTGGGTTGCTAGTGTGCCCTGACCTGAAAGAATTCATTGGCAAAACTGGTGGAAATGTCCAGTGGTATAAGGTATGTGTGCCACTGAAATATGTCTTATGGCCCATAGAACACATGCACAAAAGCTATGAGAAGACAGTACATCCATGTAGACACACATCCACTTACATATTTAGAATTATAATATTAATTAAAACGGTGGTGATTAGTATTGTCTATTGGTCCAGGTGTGGTTTGTAGGTAAGGTTCATGTAGACAGACTATGAAATGATTCCAGGAAAAATAGCTGCTAAGGAGCTTTTGACTGTCACTTGCCTAAAAATAAGCAGGAAAAAAAAAACCTTGTTCATGTCTACAAAAAATGTTATATACATGTCAAAGAAGTCTCTTTTAAAGGACAAGGCAACTTTTGGGTTACAGGAGTAAATGCGGTTGCACTTTGTCTTCTTGAATAAATAGCAAGTATTGTGTGGATTCTGAGGACATCCAACATGGCTATGTCGCGTATAGGCCTCACATGCTGGCCTAGAGTCATATAGCTCTGTCCCCTGTCTCTGTGTAACTCATCAAGTGCGGAGAGTTTTCAGTTTTGAAATGCTTGACACAATTAGAAGACTATGTCAGAGCACGTGACCACTGACAAAAGCACAAACTTCAGCGTCCGTAAACACACCTGTACTAGGACACAGCCATACCGTAAGGTTATGAATCCCATAATAGAGTACGATGATGACATCACTCAAGGTTACTCTTGATTACTAAAAGCTTTGCGCTTTGATGACATTTCCTTTTCCTCCCCTCCCTCCTTCCTTTTTTCTTCCTCAGCTTCTCTGCCCCATTCCTCTTCCTCCTTTCGATAGGGTTTTTCTATATAGCTCAGACTGGCTTCAGACTCCTAATTCTACTGTCTTAACTTCCCCAATGCTGAGATTACGGGTACATAATAACATGTATGGATCTATTGTGGTATAGAAAGCAATATTCTTGAGAACATGGTATGATAAGGATTTTTTTTTTGTCCTGTGCACTTCTCCCATTTTACTGGAGGCCTTGCCCTTGAGCATTCTATTTGCAGAGAACTTTCAGGACTCTGTGTCCGTATAAGACTATGGACCCAGGCTCCTCTGTTTACTTATTTTTGTAGTATGTCTTTTGTAGTATGTCCTAAAATTGAACTGATTTTTAAAGCAATTCCTGCAGCATGCTCTCTTCCCACCCTTGCTCTTTTCATCTCCATAGCTGTTGAATAGTGGTCTTCCTTGCTATTGTTCCTAGTCACTAGAAGGCTGTTAGATCTTAACTATATTTAATGGCCTAAAATGTGTTAATCTTAAAAAATCAGATGTTAGCAGATTACTTTTCCCAAACTGGATATGGGCATCCATCCATGTCATCCCAGAATCCAGAAGGCTAAGACAGGAGAATATGGAGTGTAAGGCCAGTGTGGGCCACATGATAAGATTTTGCCTCAAGAAAAAAAGTATGAGTTTTATAAAAATATAGTTAAAAGTGTGCTCCCAAAAAAGTGTCAAGGTAAATATGTACTAGGGAAATTCTTGGGTTGCAGCCTCTACATTGACTGACAACGATGATATGGACCCGAGTGCTGAAGAGCTATGTTGTTCTATGATGTAACGTTATGATCCATTTCCTCTCAAGGGCTCTGTCCTCTTGGATAGAGGCAGTAAGAAATTCCTCAGAGTGGGAGACCCTCCACGCTTACTGATCACCAATACATCCATGGAAGATGCCGGCTATTACAGATGCGTTGCGACATTTATCCACAAGGGCACGAAATACAACATCACTAGGAATATTAAGCTCCGTGTCCAAGGTGAGTACTTAACCGCCAACAGATCTGTCACGCCTAGAAGCAGCCCAATGAGAATAAATTCAGAATCACATAGAAGCCCTCGAATATCTTTGACATGAAGGAAAAGAAAAACACACTTGTCAACTAGTCTAAAGGTTACTAAAACATGTGCAAGTTACTTTAAACAGTTTATATCAGGGAGTTCTGAGAGCAGAGTTAATTCTTGGGCAGGTGAAGGATTCAAGTAGGTGTTTGAAAATAGCAAGCCTAAAACTGACCACTAGAGGAGGCCAAACCAAAGTGTCTTTCTGGATCATGGAAGGTGCAAACTGAGCCGGTGAGGACACACTTGCTATATATACTCTTGTATATACATCTAAGGCATGGAGATTTTACTGCAGTGGTTTTCAACCTGTGCTTTGTGACCCCTTTGGGGGTCACCCATCAAAGAGCCTGAATATTAGATATGAAGATACAGAAAGAGATACATTAAGATACATAAAAGTAGAAAAATTACAGCTATAAAAGTAGCATCGAAACAATTCTATGGTTGAGGGTCACCAAAACATGAGGAACTGTATTAAAGAGTTACAGCATTAGGAAGGTTGAGAACCACTATTTTATTTTAATTTTTTAATTAAATTAATTTTACTTTATGTGTATGAATGTTTTGCCTCCACACATGGATGTGTATCACATGTGTGCCTGTTGGATCCACTGGAACAAGGATTACAGGTTGTTGGGAGCCACCATGTGGGTTCTGGGGATTGAACCCTCATCCTTTTGCATGAGTAACAAGTGTTCTTAGCCACTGAGCCATCTCTCCAGCCCTGTTTTATTGGATTTTTGAACAGAGCACTATGCACTCACGTGGCCCATTCAAAGTGTCCAGGTTATTGTCTGCCAAGGGTATATATATCTCGTTGTTCTTCGTTCAGATTGAGCACTACCTGCCTGAAAGTTGACAACAGAAATCTTCAGGATCTGGTAATTTAAGTTCCCTCCACCCCCAAGAACTGGCATGTTTGCACTGGCATAATGAAATATCGTGGGGATAGGCACAAGGTTAAATATGAAATTAGTTTATACTTCATATATATATGTTTACATATGACCCAAAGATAGCTGGATGTTTTATTAATTAATTAATTAAATCTATTTTTTTGAGGCAAGGTCTCAAGCTATTCTTAGAATGGTTATGTGGTCCAGGGGCTGCAGGCTGACTTCTAACTAGAGAACCTCTTGCAGTCTTTCCATGCTGACATTACAAGCACAAGCCACCAGTATCTTAAGTAACTCTGCATAAAATCAAGTGTCACCGTATGGCATTTTCCATTCACAGCATTATATTGGCGTTCAACGAATTCCAGATTTTAGAGTACTTCAGATTTTGAAAACCTGGAGAAGTGACGCTCAGCTTAGACCAGGGCAAATTATCCGGGAAAAGAAGGCAGTAGGCAGGGTCAGCCAGCATTTAACAGCTGCTTAATGACCAACCCATCTCTTACGTGCTGGAGGGGAAGCTGAGTGAAAGGAGAATAAGTGAGCCACAGACTCTGTCCTTGAGACTATCCAGTCTTTCTTTATACTGAGGACCAGATACAACTGGAGACTTTAATTAAAGGCAGACTTCAGAGAACTTGAGAACATTGAGGGTTAAATAGCTTCTGTGAGGGGAAAATAGCTTTTCTCCCAGACCCCAGAGATTCATTTGTGTCACAAGGAATATCTTATCCTCCATGCACCCAAGCCTCTGGGCCATGCTTTCTTTTTTCCTGTCCTGTGAGAACCCATTCATAACTTCTTGCTTGATTCAAGCTAGGGGCTGGGGAATGTCCTCCACTGCTTGTTTGTGTGTAATACTGCATAAAAACACGAGGGGGCGGCAGACCTACACATTGTTCTGAGTTGTGAATCTGGGGAGGCACAGTGAGTCCCAAATGGTGGTCTTGAACCTGAGTACTGCCCCCACACAGAATCAGAGTAGTCCCCATGCAGGAGAGTCTAAGGTCCTGCGCAGATCTGCAGCTTGGGAGTTGAGATGCTAAAGTCTGCTTATCCCAACCACGGCCTTCCCCCTCAAGACCATGCAGGTCCACCTTCAAGCTGGAGAACTCCCTGGATTGTCCCAGCCTTGTTAAAGGTAGCAATGTCACTTTCCCAGTGGAGAAGCCATCTACCCCTTACCCTTTGCTGTCAGCTCAGCAGGTCCTTATTTCACTGGTAATTTAAGTTCTTTTTAGTAGAAGAAAATAGACCCATGAGACCAGGTGAAGGATGGCTTCTGACCCTTCACTTGCTCCCAGCTGTCCTTTCTGCTCCATGCCAGGTGCTCAGTTCCTCCAAGCTGGTTCAAAAACCGTGGAGGTCCACTCAAGCCTCCCTAAAGAGTTTATTTATTTCCTTAGTTAATAAGACGTCAGTGACCAAGGCTGGGTCACTGAATTTAATACCCAGCGTGGGCTTAGTCTCCTGCACAGGCAACTTTCCAACCCCTGGGCCTGCTCTTGGAGAAGTGGATCTTCAGCATTGATGGGTAGGGCAGACTTTTAGGCAAAAGCTATCCTGTGGCTATCATCAGTGTGCCTTCAGGAAGCCTGGGAGAGGACCAGCTAATTGTTCATCACAGAGCAGATAAAGAGACCATCTGCCAGAGGAATGTGCAACCGTGGCCTCTTCCAGTAATGTCTCTGCCGGGAAAAGTATTGGCTTAAGATGCTCAGTTTTATGGAGAGTCCATTTCCGTTGCCAGACAAAGGCTGATTCTCGAAATGCCTGGCCACATGGGGAAGGATCACTTAATTAACTAAACAATGGAATCTGAATCTCAGCTCGAAACTAAGGCTTCCCTAATGCAAACTCTTTTCCTTCCAATCTTCTCAGAAACAACCACGGAATCCATCCCTGTGATTATCTCTCCCCTAGAGACAATACCAGCATCTCTGGGTAAGGATCTGCGAGGACTGGTATCCCACATGCCCACTGCAGTGCCTGAAATCTATCGGGGCGGGGGGTTGGAGACCTGCATCTGTTGACCACACCATGCCCTTGGGTGGATAGTGCCTGCGTGAAACCCAAGAACTGCAATATGTAGGGACCAGCATGACCAATGCAGGGGACCTCTGTCTTTGCCAAGTACTTTTTAGGACTGCCAGTATTTGAGAGCAATGATACTCTATTTTCTCAGAGTTATACCTACAAATCCTAAACGTAAAGAGGCAAATCATTTGGTGACAGTTATTAACAGGAGGAAAGAGTCCTCAGAGCTGGCGTCTTTAGTGCCTTTAGCTTGATTCATGGTCTCAATATTTAGCAGCTGCTCAGAATCCCCACAAGAATCTATTTGTCATACAAAGCCAGCGGTGACTGCAGACAGTTTCCTGTTATTAGAGTAGCTGGAATAGTCTCTCAGTGCTCTGAGGAAAAGGGCTTCCCCTTCTTGCCCCATGCTGATGCTGGAGGTCCTGACCAACACACACACTGGCTGGATGGTCCTCAGTGGGCGGCCAGTGAAGGCACATGGAAAAAACTGTACTAGTCTCTTTTTGACGTTCATGGGAGGGAAGAGCTGGCCATTTATTGAGCATCTACTCTGTCCAGTGGGAGTCCATACCATGCTGACACCAACTCTCTAAGGAGGTTTTATTTCTGTGATTCACCATAAAGAAAAGCCACCGGGAGTCATGGGGATATAGTACACTTCAGAAACTCACACTTGGGGTCAAGTTTGGATACATATTCTGGTCTGCATGCCTGGGAAGCCAGCTGACATGTACATACCCTTTTATGTGTTTGGTTTTAGTAATATAGATTTTTATAGTTCTGATGTTCATTCTTCAACCCTGGCTTCAGAGACCTTTTTTAAAACAAAAGATTATTCTTATTACCTCAGTTTAGTGTTGGATTTAAATGTTGAAGTTTAACCCTGAGGCCATAGAGGTAGAGAGCTCTTGTGCCGAGGATGAAATTGGTTGCATCCCTCATGTCTGCGTATTGACCAGCTGTTTGAAAGCCAGAGTCGTGGGGACAGTGGTTGGTACTGCCTGGCTCCCAGGTTCTTAGATCTCAGGTGCTATCTGGCTAAGTGGAGCCCAGTTCTGATCTCTTGCTTTGAGGGCACCACAGGGTGTAGTAGAGTCACATGACTATTTATTTATCTATTTATTTAATCCCAATTATTTATCTATCTGACCTTTGGGCATGGGGTCAGACTTTCTGTATATTAGGCATGACCTAGATATAATGGGCTATACTATAGCAGGGGGTGAGGATGAAATTGGTTGCATCCCTCATGTCTGCCTATTGACCAGCTATTTGAAAGCCAGAGTCGTGGGGATAGTGGTTGGTACTGCCTGGCTCCCAGGTTCTTAGATCTCAGGTGCTATCTGGCTAAGTGGAGCTTTGAGGGCATCACAGGGTGTAGTAGAATCACATGACTACCGATTTATTTATTTATTTATTCCCAATTATTTATCTATCTGACCCCTGGGCATGGGGTCAGACTTTCTGTATATTAGGCGTGACCTAGATATAATGGGCTATACTATAGCAGGGGGTGAGGGTGGGGAGTGTTTAAGATGACAGGGACAAGAAGCGACGGAGGAGAGCTAATGTTCTCTCTCTGAGTATGACATGGGGCCAACTGCAGAAGGTGTGTCTTAGGAGTAAGAAGCAAGGGAATGGGATTTACTCTTTTTTTTCATCGTCTCCTCTTTGGTGACTCAGAAAGAAAGGTAACTTCCTATGATCGCAAGGCATTGGTACCATCTCATGGCACAGCCATATAAGAGTTAGTGTCCTTAGACTAGGCAGTTGAACTCATGGCACAGCTGTATAGGAGCCACTGTCCTTAGACTAGGCGGTTGGTTTCCAAAGGGTTAATTCTAAACTTTGGCCCTCTTGGAATGGAACCTTCCATTGGGAAAGAGTGGTGCTGAGACCAGCAATTGGTAAAAAAAAAAAAAAGAAAGAAAAGAAAAGAAAAGAAAAAAAAAAGTCACATGTGAACGTGGCTAGATTTTCTGTAGTTAGAATCAGTGTGGAAGAAGACAGTCCTTGAATGGCGGGTGCTGTGTAGGAACTGAGTGAGCGCCATGAAGCCATTGAGTCCATTGCCTGCACAGACCAGTGGATGGTCCTAGAGAGGTTTGGTAAAGAAGTACCGAACAAAGCTTTACTTGAGCAGAACCATTTGAGGAAACTAAGTTTTCCTCTTAAGGAAGGGACTGACTCATGAGGGGTGTTTGGGAAGACAAAGAAAGTCTGTGCTGAGAACTTTCTGTGGGATGGGAGGTAAGGTGGCCCCTTTCCCTGCTGGGTTCTGATGGTTGATGTGTTCTATCTTGCTATACCCAGGGTCAAGACTCACAGTCCCGTGCAAGGTGTTTCTGGGAACTGATACGTCTTCCAACACCATTGTGTGGTGGATGGCTAACAGCACTTTTATCTCAGTGGCCTACCCAGGAGGCCGTGTGACTGAGGGGCTACTCCAGTAAGTGGGTGACGGTCTCTGCTGTGATTTGCTTCCTTCTGGAGGAGGTGTTACATTCAGGGCCCATTACTATGACTTACATGCAAAAAAAAAAAGAACTTCTTAAAAAGATACAAACTCTTGGGGATTTGGAACTTGAAGAATTGAATTCTGCAAAACGTTGTCCTAAGAACCAAACCTTCTCTAGACCTGTAAGAGCTGCAGTTTGCTAGTTGATTCTTTGAACATTTATTTCTTGAGGTTTTTTTTTTATTGATTTTTTATTGAGCTTTACATTTTTCTCTGCTCCCCTCCCTGCCTCTCTGTTTCTTGAGTTTTTTCATGTCTAAAATATCTCAGGGTTCATATAGGTCCATTGCCCACTCTGCTGCATTCATTCCTCTTAAAGATTTTCCTAAGTTCTTGTAAACACTGTAAGGCCTTGTCCTAGTATCTGCACTAGAACTGCAGTCTTGTAGCTTGATGTGCTGCAAGAGAGAGAGAATATGAATTAGTTGTGGATAAGCATCCATCCCTTCGATAGGTTTTTGCACTATGAAAGTTGATAGGGAAGGAGACAAATGGTTAAAAAAATATCCCTGCTTCATAAGTTGCAGTCTTGTTACTTTGGATTAGCCTGGATTTACGTCTGCCACTCTTTTGCATTTTGGGGAAGACGAACAAGAAGTTCTTTATGGGTGTAATTAGTGGATGAGAGCAATGCATAGTAGCACAATCATTTGCTTTCAGTTCCTTGTTTCCAAAGACGCAGCCACAATAAATGTCCAATGTTAGTAGACTCAGCCTGCTTCCTTAGTAGCCCTAGTTAACGCATGCTGGGATGCCTCTATTCATACGAACGGATGGTAGTGAAATACCTTTGACTTCTGCTAAGGTTACAAATGGTGGCCACCCCGATTAAGGCCTTCCCCAGGCTGGCTGATGCCTCTTACCTGGATTTGTGTTTGCTGTGAGGGCCGCAATAGCTATGAGGGAAGACACCTATGGGGAGGGGTGGGGGTTCTGGAAACTCCCTCTGTCTCACCATACAATAACCGACTGGTGAGAGAGTCAAATTTCCCAAACTGGAATTTTCTGCTTCTACTTGATTATTGAAAATATTTTTGTTCATCCACCAAATGAAGTTTTCCATCCAAACCAAGTACACGTTTTTATTGTTAGCAAATGCCTGTTACAATGAACAGCATCTTCAAGGATGCATTGTCCTCCAGGAACATGCTAGAAGGTCTCACAAAAGAGAGCCAAATATGACGACCAGTTCTTTGAACTCCACAGAAGTCCTGGTCCGTTTATACACGACAGGTTTTTCTAATTTGAGAATATCTGCCTGGCAATCTTGAAAAAAGTGAGTCTACTTACCATACATCCATCGTACTTAATCAAATGTCTTCTCACCCAGCCAATACTCAGAGAACGATGAGAACTTTGTGGAAGTGTCGCTGATTTTTGATCCCGTCACAAGGGAGGATCTGAACACGGACTTTAAGTGTGTGGCCAAGAATCCATGGAGTGTCCAGTCGCTCCATACCACAGTCAAAGAGGGTAGGTATCTGGGGGACACGCAAAGAAAAGCCAGCTTGTGGACTGCTTTACGGATGCTCGGACAGAGCTGCACACTGACGTTTCCTTGTAGGACGCTGAAAGCAAGCCTTAAATGTGTGTGAGTGTGTGTATTGTACATATGTGTTCATGTGGGTGCAGAGATGGATGTTGGATGTCTTCTGCAACTGCTCTCCACCTTATACTTTTCCTGAGACAGAGGCTCCCACTGAATGTAGAGCACGCTGATTTGGCTAGACCGACCAGCCAGTAAACTCCAGGCATCTGCCCATCTCTATCCCACCACATGGTTAAGGTTATAGAAATGTGTACCCAGCTTTTACATGGCTGTTGGGGATTCCAGCTTAGGTCTTCATGTTTGCACAGGGGACGCTTTACTGACTGAGATATTTCCTCAGTCCCAAACTTCCTTTTCTGGGGCTCATGTTATGTGTTATATGTACACATAAGTATGTGTGTTCAAATAGGCATGTGCAGGTAAGTGCCCACATGTGTACACGTTTATGTGTGTGTGTGTGTGTGTGTGTGTGTGTGTGTGTGTGTTAGCACCAGAGATTGGGTTTTCTTCAACCACTTCCCACTTTATTTCATGTAGGCAGGGCCTCTCACTGTTAACACTGAGCTCATTAATTGTCGAGTCTAGTTACTCAGCCGGTTCCAGGGGTCCCTGTTTCTGTCTCCTGGGTGCTGAAATTACAAGCAAGCTGCCACATCCACATTGTATATACATAGGTGCTGGGGACCTGCAGTCTGGTCCTCAGGCTTGTGCAGGTAAGTAAATTTCCAGGTACCTGGACACAGATTCTCCTGAGCTGCCCCAGATTGCAACTGCCCCGGCTCCTTCCAGATTGAAGGTGTATAACTGGAACTTGACTGCCTGGGGTGGTATCTCAGGTCATCTCGGTTCAAGCTGGGAGGGACCTGGTGATGTAGGAGTTGCGTAGATTTGGAAGTCAGAGTCCCACAGAAAGTTGCTTCCCCATCTGGGGGCCAGATTAACAAAGGAACCTGGACTGTGTGTGGTCCCTGCACTGGAGGCCTTTTACACGTTAGATCACTAAGCCCTAACTTAGCATGTCTGTCCCTAGGGAGGCTGTGGCTGCTTTTCAAGGGAACATTAGGATTGAGAGGCGTATGGAACTTGTTTCTCAGAAAATGACACTTCCTATAGTTCTCATCCACGGGAAATTGTAAGACAGTGGGGGAATTCCCCATAGAACTGGCTTCAGATCCTGTTACTCCCTGGACAGAGCACGGCAAATATTAGCTCCAAATGTTTAATCTGATACCAGGGCGAACTTCATCAGGTAAAGCGAACTTGAGTTCAGATCCCAGGCATCCATTTAAAAAGTCAGCAATGGTAACATGTACCCATAATCAGAAGGCTGGGGGGAGGAGACAGAAAAATACTGGGGCTCACTGACCAGTCAATCCAGACAACAAATGAACTCTGGGTTCAAATGAGAGACCCTGTCTTAAAAAAAGGGCAGAGAGTGATAGGGGAAGACACCCAAGTTAGTCCCTGGTCTCTGCACACACATCCACACCCATCCACACATACCTGCATATACCCGCGTATACCCACACCACCGATCCTCCCCACATATACATCTACCCCCATGCACACCTACCTACATACACCCACACATATGCCCTACCATCACCACACTTACCCACACCTATACCCAAGAGAGAGAGAGAGAGAGAGAGAGAGAGAGAGAGAGAGAGAGAGAGAGAGAGAAGTGTGTGTACACTGCTCTAACAAATGTAGAATCCTACATACCTATAGCCCCAGTCCTTGAACTGGAGCAAGGGGGAATCAAGAGTTTGAGGTCCTTTTGGGCTACTGAGACCCTATCTCAAGAAAACATAGTTGATTTGTGACCTTATCAGCATGATATCCAATAGCACTCTTCTCATACACACTTTTTGTTATTGTTCGCAATCTCTTCTTGTATTTTCATAACAGATATGTCTAGGAATCAAATGCACAATACTGAATCGAAGAGATAATCTTAGCTCAACCAGAAGTTTCTTGTCTTTGCTTCCATCTCCTACTTAATCCCCATGACCCCCGTGATCACTGGCAAGGCAGAGATTGTCCCCAGCACATCACTGCCAGCTAGCAGAGACAAAAACAAGCTCTTTTTTACATGCACCACCCACTGCTGGTACAGCCCCATGGCCTTGGCTCCTTGCTTTGTGATGTCCTTCAAGTAGGTTTTGCCCACCTTGTTTTTCTATGATGTCACAGGTCTCATCATCAAATGGCTTTGGCTTTGGTGTAAGAGACAAACTTTTATCAAAGGAGAAACCCTCTGATTTGTTTCTTCTGTGCGCCTTGCGCTGTCCGGTTCTGCAGAACTGTTTCTTCTCACGGGCTCTCTCCTCTCTACAGTCTCCTCTACGTTCTCCTGGGGCATTGCGCTGGCACCGCTGTCGCTGGTCTTCCTTGCTGTGGCGGGAATATGGATGCACAGAAGGTGTAAACAGAGGGCTGGAAAGACATATGGACTGACCAAGCTACGGACTGATAACCAGGACTTCCCTTCCAGCCCAAGCGAAATAAAGGAAATGAAATAATACGGGGCCAACCTGTGTTATGTTATATGAAGGTCACTGTTCCGGTCAGAGGCTGGTTTGCTCTCCATTGTTCAGCAGAGCTTTTTTGTAGCCGGAGCTGGAAGTCCACACTCCGCCCTTCTCTGAAAATCGTGCTGGGAGCAAATGTGCAGGGAGTAGGAGCGGACCTGTCCCTGTTGGTCCATGTATGAGAACAAGGCATGTGTAGCCACAGCAGCCATTGAGGTCTTGTGGAGTATGTGCCCACTGGGCCTGACCCTTAGTACAGTAATGTCCTTCCTCACCCATCCAAAACAACCACGGAAACAAGGAGCCATTAGTCTTGAGTCAGAGGGAAACCCTCCAGGTGCTTTGAAAATCCATCCACCCTTCCAATTAAATTGTGCTAGAAGTCTGTTTAGTCCAGCTGATGGGAGATACTGGGGGCACAAAGATGCTTAAGACACAATGTGCCTTTAGAAAGGACGATTTTCATTTGAATTCTGGAAGGACAATTTAGAAGTACTGAAACGGAAGAGTAAGGATTAGTGATTCAAAATGAACAATTATCTTTTCACAGTGGATAGAAACCACAAGAATCCTCAACTGGTCAAAACTGCCAAGAACAGCTGCCTATAGTGTCTATCCCCCACTGTTACATCTACAACACAACCCTAGACTCAAGGCTCAAGAAACATCTCAGAGGGGGAGAAAGGTTGTAAGAATCCAAAGTCAAGGGCATCTGCCCCTAGGCAGCGTCTTCTATACAGGATAAGGAAGAACCTATGGAATATCAAAGACACGGTCTTCTAAACAAGACCCAAATAAGACAACAGCAAAGGGGGGCATTTCACAAGCCCCTGTCCCTAGATAAAGAGCTCCAGCTAATTAATAGCTGCCGAGGGAGGGAGAATCAGCCTTCCCCAGGGCTGAGCCCCAAGTAGATTACTCGGTCTCGAGCGGTCAGCTTTGAACACACGTACACCTGAGCAACACTAAATGGACGCGGCAGGTTATAGATGTGTATACACATACATAAAATAATAATTCAAGCTTAGGTCGTGAATTTGAGAGGGAGGTGGGAGCATGGAAAGAGCTGACTGAGGGAGAGGGAGGGGGTAGGAGGAAAATACAGTACTCGTGTACAAAATTCTCAAAAAAAATGTAAAAAGCAAAAGAACAACAAAATGTACCTTGCTTTAAAAATTTACTTTTTTTTTTCACAAACAGAGTAGTTTAAACTTTAAGTTTAAAGTTACTTAGCTGAGAGGCATCGTTCTTAGTATGTTTTGCTACTGTCTTAGAATGACTTCTCTTGCTTTGAGAAAAACCAAATGGCCAAAAGCAGCTTGGGAAAAAAAAGGGTTGATTTGGCTTGCAGGTTAGAGGCCAACACCACAGGAAGCCAATATTGGACTCAGGGCAGGAACCTGGAGGCTGGAAATAAGCAGGGGCCAGGGAGAATGCCACTTACTAGTTTGCTCCTTAGGCTCACATTTAGTTCCCTTTCTCATACCTCCAAGGACCACCTGCTCAAGGATAGATAGCTCCACCCACAGTGGGCTGGGCCCTCCCATGTCAGTCATGCATCAAGGTATTTTGCCTATGGGTCATTCTGATGGAGGCACTTTTTTCAGTAGATGTTTCTCTTCCCAACTCTAGCTTGTATCAAGCTGACAAAAAACTAAGCAGGACAGTTACTGTAACAAATTACAATAAATGGGGCGGGGAGTTGGTGCTTATAAACAATGGGAGTTCATTTCCTACATTTCCGGAAGTTGGGAGTTCAAGATCATGGTGCTGGTACTTCCTGGTTCGCAGAGAGCTGCTGTACAGAACAAGCTTCTTCCGATGGCCCCGCCTCCCAACACCATTCTACTGAGGATTAAAATTTCAACACAGGAATGTCAGGAAGACACAAGCAATCTCGTAGCAGCCACACCCTTGTCAATGTGAGAATATGGGTAGGAGACACACACAAATGCTTGTGTCAGTGATCATCAGATGAAAATTAACGAGTTACCTATGAGCTCACACGCTCACACCCTATCCTGTGTTAATGAGTAAGAACGAGGCTGTTTGGATGCAGGCACACCAGTACCCCATAACTCTTTTAGCAATTTCAGAAAAGGAAAAAGCAATAAGAATGAAGCAGTGAGATGCTAGGGTCAGCTTGAACATGTTCCTAAGATCCAAGTATCTCTTAACTCTTTCTGCTCAGTGATGTCATGCTGGCAATGTAGAGCCATTGTGAGCTTATTTCACCATGAAAAAAAAATGGCCAGTGCTATAGACACGCACTTCCTTCCCCTCCCCAGCTGCTGCAGAGATTAGACAAGGTCAAAGCGGTGCCAGTAGTGCCATTCCTGGCAATTTATCTCAGGCAATCCTTTGAAAATAGGATTGATTAGAGATACACAATTGAGTGTCTTGACGTTAAAAAATTATGCATCAGTTTTCAGTTATAATTGTTCATATTGTAAGACAAGGAGTCTGTTAATAGAAAATTATAAAGTGTTTCGTGTGATCCTTAGGATTCTGTTACAAAGCATGGTTGGAATCTGGACTGGTTCTTAGCCTCTTGGTCAAAGAATTGAAAGAGAGAGGCACATAGATGTGCAAAGGTAGCAAGGAAACTATTCAAAGCGCACCGATAGCTCAAGTCAGCACTACACTGGTAAGATCGACAGGGGTTCAAATGAGTGAGTCATTTAAAGGCCTGACTATCTTCCCCGGGACTTTCTTGTACGGGATTCAAAAGAAGAGGAAGTGTAGTTAGTAGGGCAGAGCTAGAGCAATTCTCTGTTTTAGTTGACCGATTATGTTGCATAATCATTTCTCCTGGTGGGTCCCTTTCCGTAATGCATCTATCTGATTATAATCGTATGTGCGCCCAATTATGCATATGCAACAGAGGATTCTTCTCGGCAGTTCACTTAGGGACAACGTGGTTTTGCATCATTACAAAATGAATCTGAAACCAATCCAGGCTGGATGGCCTGTCTACCTTCGTACCTTGACATAAGCAGAGGGTGATTGAACAGAATCAAGATGGTCATTAAGAAAAGGGAGAACACACTCCATTGTTCGGAGTTGGCTGTGCACATGGTTTGGATCAGGTTTGGGTCCCAGGTTGCTGAAGGGTTGCTAGGTGCATTGTTTGGAGTGGGGTATGGGCATAGGTTGAGCCAAGTGGAGTTCCAGGTGACTAAGCTATTCCCCGTGCTTGACTGCCTTAGTTACAATGCCATTAACTGCATCTAGACAAAGATGAAAGTTGGAAATAAGGAATTGAAGGAGAGCTATCTTGGCTCAAGCTCCAGCAGTGGCTTGCATTAGCTGTGTGACCCTGGGCAAAACCATTAATCTTGCGGACTACCACTTTTCCCATTTGAAAAGTTGGGATGATAGCAAAACTCTATTAACTATTTAGCTATATTTTGTGTATTTATATCTTTCCTTTTCAAAATTAGAAGTCAAACCCAGGAAACACTGACAGAAATCAAAACAGCTGCCTTGCGTAGGCTATACACAAGCAGACCACATCTTGCCAGCAACTCCAGTCTGCTCTTGATTTCTGTGCATTTCTTCCCATCAGAATGTAGCCATGCCTGCATGTTTATGGATCATCATTGGCTGTCTTTGCTCTTTTCAGACAGAGTGGCTCAAACAGTAAAATCTGACATATTAATTATCTGGCCCTTCCCAGAGAGAGTTTAACAGCTCCCGATTTGGACCAAAGAGAACCAAAACCAGTTTCGACCCTTATTTTGAAATTCCACTGCTGTTGTCTCCTCTGCCCTGCTCTCTGTTTTCTCACCATTTGAGGAGAAGAAGCAGGTAGAGGAAGCATTGGCTTCTGAGCATCTAGGCTTTCCCTGCGAAGGCAGAGCACATGGCTTGAGATGGAAGGACCAGGCAGCTCATCACAAGCTGCTGGGGCAGCAGAACCGTGGGCTCTATGATCCCTTTATTAGTCCCTTCAGCTCCCTGGTCCCCAACTGCAGATTTTGGCAGCTTCAGCCATGATCCCAGAAAAGAACCTGACTTGATGAGATCAATACAATAAATGGAAAAAAGAGCTATTACCTTTCTAAAAGATACTGTGTATTTTTTAAGGGCAGTGTCTTAGGTAGAAGAATAAAAGAAATAAGATTGACCATGTGTTGACATTTTTTGTCACTGGTGATGGTTTTCCTGGGTTTTTCCATGCCATCCTGTCTATTCTTGTATAAGTCTGGAAATTTCCATATTGGAGAGTAAACTATAAGGTATAACCAAGTCAGGTATCTACTAGTCAAGGGGTGGGAATGCAGTAGGTAGCATGGTGGGCTCACACAATGGGAGACAAAAGAAGCCACTGTAATAAATAAGAGGCATGTAAGAGTATCGCTGGGTCTTAGAAGGATGTCAATGAGTGAAGCCCAGGAAATGTTCGTTCACACCATGGTGCCCTTCTAGGGAAAGCAGGAACACTGAAACTGGGCATTTGTGTTCTCTCTCCCCCTAATCTTTCTCTGTTTTTATACACACACATGTACAGACACATGTCTGTGATTGGAGTACAGTTTTTTCATGCATATGTTCCTAAATATGAGAGAGAGAGAGAGAGAGAGAGAGAGAGAGAATGTGAAGAGTGATTGTGTCAGGGACAATGGTCAGAAAGCATCGCAAGATGTCAGATTCTCACATTGGGTAGTGGACTATAATCGCTTAGCCTATTGTTGAATAAGCAAGTTACAAACCAGGCCACGCAGGGAACAATGAAAATTGTGCGTGATGAATCGAGAAAACCTGACTAACACAGGTTCCTGCACTCGAGTCCAAATTAAGTATACCAGCAGGTTGGTTTCTTAATGTGGCCGATCCCATCTATCCCAGGTTGACTCTCCTGACTATTGGAAGGTGTTTATCGTTGTCGTTGTTATTGTTGTTTTCTCCCCATACCCTTCTATGAAATATGGATGTGGGAAGGCAGATCGTGTTGGGGACTTTACCTTTACATGTATTACTGATAGGGAAAGGATAAGCCCTCCTTTGTATCAATATGCTACCTCCTCAAGAAGTAATAAAGGATAACAGTGGTTGTTAACAACGGTTACCAAAAGTGACTGATATGCTAAAGGTATATTTAATGCCTCATATATTTAAATGCCCAAGGAGATACTGGGGGCTCTTAGATAGAAAAGGTGGAGATTGATTCCAAGAGTCTCAAGGCAGGAGGGTTCTCACTCAAGGGCACATCTCCAGAACTGGGCACGGTGCCTTGCCACACTGTAGACCTTTCACAGTGTGTCTGCAGCATGAATAAACTGCTCCCAGGCCAAACTTGCACTGGCTTTTGCCCTGACATTCTGCCAACAGCTGGGCACCAAAGCTTCCTGTTTCTGTGGCTGCTTCCTTGAATATGTGTTCTCCACCCCCTGGGCATCTGCCATCCCCGTCACCTCTTCAGGTCTGCTTGTTATTGCTCTTGGGCTCCGAGAGATCACTGCCACCCACAGTGGATGTGGCCTCTTGGTGTCCAGGGACAACTTGTTCAGCTGCTGTTCTTGGCTGCAACCACAGACAGCTATGGTTGCCCTCGGCACCCCCAGGGAAGTTCTTTTCTCGGAAGCTCACATGGTCAACCAGACTCCAAACCAGGGTGGTAATAGGGACTACAAACCCCGGTTCTTCCCACAGCTTCAGAGAAGCCAAAGCCAAACAAGTCTGCTGTGGACCAACCTCAAGAGCCCATTGTTCGCTGGTTTTTGAGAAACTGCCCAGCTATAGGGCAGAGCTTTCAGCTTCAAGGATGGGGGAGAGAAAGCTTTGAGTGAGGAAAAGGAATGAAGGAATAAAGAAGAAAGAGAAAGTATCATGAATTTACTAGTATCATGTAAGAATCTACCAAATAAATACAGTTACCCATGCTTTAGAGATAAAGAAACTGATGCTATTTATTTATTTGTAGAGTGTGTGTGCATGCATGTAGATGATAAAAGATGTTTTCCTTAACCTCTTTTCCACTTTATATTTTTGCTCTCACTAAATTTGGAATTCAGAGCTTGTCATTTCTTCTAGACTGGGTCGACAATCAGCCCTGGAGATATGCCTATCTCTGCCCTCCAGGACTAAGGTGATAGGCACATGCTACCACACAGGGCTGTTATGTAGGTGCTGGGCATTTGAATGCTGTTTCCTGGGCTTGCACACATGTACTTCACCACTGAGCCATCGCCTTAGCCCTGGCACGTTCAATTTAAAAGTTACTCATTGAGTGTGGCTCAGAGTAGCAGGGACAATGGGCTCTTTATACCAGGTCCTGGAACACCTCTGCATAACAGTTGGCCCAGGCCAAGGGTCCTGCTAGAAAGGACAGAGTAAATGGTTTTCACTCCTGGGGGTCACTAGCTCCCAAGAAGAGGAAGAGGGACAGTCACAGAGATCTAGTTTCCCCCAAACACGCCAGCAGATGTGTGTGGAATCTATCAGGGACCAGAATAGCTAACAAAGATCCATCCCTCCCTGGAGAAGGACGCACCGGAAAGGGAACTAGACTCCCGCACTGCAGTGTTTCTGTAGTTCCGGTTCCCTAAGCTGGATGGAACATCGGCAAACAAACCCATGCTCTGTTGGACACCCTGGCAACCGCAGGTATGGAGATGAGCCATGGATTAGAACAGTCAAGCATGGCTGCCGCCTTCGCAGCCTGCTTTCCCGGAGAAATGCAGGCGTGCCTTTGGGGACCTTACTGAAGCTATTGGGAGGGAAATCTGGATTTTGCCCCCCAGGAATCTTTGAAATATTTAAAACAGCATTTGAATAAATGAGTATCAAAATCTCCCGCTACCCCCGGGGCTGACCATTCACCTTGTATTTCTTATCTCAAATGACTGCTTTAAAATATGGACATGATTATCCCGGTAAGGTGGGGCCAATGGATCAGGAGGCAGATGTCATCGGAGAGGCAGCATCATTGCTCATCCCAGGATACAGGACATGCAGAGTATGAGGGGGACACAGGAGACAGGTTAGTCAGGCGGCTGGGAAAGCAGAGAGATGTGGGCATCCGCCTTGTGATGCTTCTCTGGGAGGCAGGTTCAGGATCAGCCCCTCAGAAGAGTGGCCTCCGGTTGTGCAGGGCAGTGAATCCACAGTGAGAGGTTCGAGGCCGGGCTCTAGACTTAGTTAATGTGCCTTTGTGTGACTCGTTTTCTGGATGAGTTATCATGTATAGGAATTGAGTGAACCTGGGCGAAGCAGATCTTCTGGAGGCAGCAGAACTCCAGGGCTGAATCATTGGGAACACACACTTAGCACGTGCTTTCTCTGAGGTGGTGCGTGAAAACAAGAAATTCAAGCGCCAAACATACTGTTGGTGGGTGTTACAGCTCTGTGGTGAAGCTTTGCCTCACATATGCAAGACTTTGGTTTCATCCCCAGTGCTGAAAAAAAAAAAGCCAACAAAAATAAACATGTCCTCAATACCAAATATCATTTCCCACGCACAGTAGATTAGACAAAATAAAATCTTCCAGGCGTGGGCAGCAAAGGGCGGGTGCTGCATAGAAACATGACCTTGGGATTACAGATTGGCCCATAGAGCCTGAGATCCTGTTCCAGATTTCTTTTTGCTGCGTCTCATCCAGGATCAGGGTAGTCTGGGTTGTCATCTTCTGCTGGGAAGTCTGTGACTCCAGATCCTGGACTTTGGGATGGCCTCTTGCATGCCCCCTTTGAGGTGTTAACAGGTGTTAATACAAGATTAGCCTTGCGCTGACTCTATCTATATGACATTTTAACTCAAGCCATCCTGTAGTCCTGAGGCAGATTTCCAGAGGCAGGTAGCTCCTAGGTCCTGGTTGAATGTCAGTAGTGTTCACAGCAGAGATTTGAGGGTTTCTGAAGGAAGAAGGGCTGGTGGATGCCAGCCTAGATGCTGCTTCTCCATGTGTGGACCCAAAGCCAGCATCTGCCTCCCTAAAGAACGTTTAGACATGACAGGATTGCTGCTGAGAAACGAGGAGACTGTAGTTCAACATCCTCCCCCATCCCTGCTAACACTTGTACACCAAGGCTGAGCACCAGGTCTCTGTGGTCGGTCTAGAACCCACGAGCTGGGATGGAAGATCTCTTTGGCCCTTTGTTCTCAATAGCAGCCAATGATAGCACTGTGTTTGCCACATCTGGCTAAAATCCCACTTTGCCTCTCCCATTAGCAAGTAGGGCTTGGGCTGCTGTCGATAGAATACACCCAGAGCTAGACATCTATGTCTAGGTTCAGTCTTTTCAGGTGGCTTTCTTCTCCCCTGGCACCATGTTTTTTTCATCTGTGACCCCACAATTTAGCCTTTCTTTGGTGGCAGAGCTCTCCATTTTATTGCTAGTAGTCAGGTACTCTTTGCTCTTCTGCTGTGGAACTTTCTAGATCTATGCTCCTTTCTCAAGAACACAACTCTTTCCTAGCTCCGCTCCAGCTGTATTATCATACTTACCGGGTCATCCCCACCATCTGTGTGCCAGGGTTATAGTGAGAATGGCCCTGTCACCATATGCTTCTGTACATGTGCTTGCCTTGGGCATTTGAGTGGTCAGAATGATGTACTACATTCTTCCCTTGAAATCAGGCTTTAGAAGTGGAGGGAATACTTCCCTAGTGCTTGTGTGGTGGGTGAGTGGGAGGTTCCAGAATGAGGTCACCACGAGATGAAAGCGGGTAGTCCAGATCACCCTAGGGACTGTGCTACAGAGTCTAGACTCTGAAAACTCTCAAAACTACTTCAGGGCAGTTTTAATGAATGGCCTGGGAGGAAGCCCTTGCCTGGCTCAGCTTAACCTCTTTGACATTATAACTCTTGTGGGTGTCTGTCCTGTCCTTTGCTTTGTTCTGTAGACTCATCTGTCCATCCGTCTATCCATCCATCCTTTTTTCCTTTACCGACTCTAACAAACTTCTCTGGATTTTGGTCTCATACATGGGTTCTCATTGTGACTGATAAAAATCAGTAAGCCCAGGCTTGGCAGAAGCTCCCTGGGGAACTGGGAGCCCAAAAGAGCCCCAGATCATCTGGCTTCTGAATCATGACCTGTCTCCTAAAGGACAGCATATGAGCAGGAGAGCAAGGCACACAAGCTTAGCTCAGCTCTGAAACTCCCGATAAGGTCCCACAGTCCTCTCTTGGAGGAGAGTCCATGTAGAAGCAAACATCAGGCAAGGGGAGCAATTTCGACCCAACTCAAAAGCTAAGCATCTTGCAGTTGTCTCTCGCAATTGTGCCGCGTGGCTTCTCACTTCCTGTTCTGTTCTTTGTTACTCTAGCGCCTCTTGCTTGGAATGCAGAACCAGGAGTGGTTGGGATGTGGCTTTGAAGTTGGAGTACTGCTGAGCTATCTCTTTGGAGTCCAGACTCTAGGAAATGGGACAGGAGTCTTATTTATTTTCAAAGATTATTTATTTGTTATGTATCTAGTGTTCTGCCTGCATGTGTGCCTGCATGCCAGAAGAGAGCACCAGATCTCACTACAGGTGATTGTGAACCACCATGTGGTTGCTGAGAATTAAACTCAGGACTTCCAGAAGAGCAGCCAGTGCTCTTAACCCTTGAGACATCTCTCCAATCCCCCTACAGGAGTCTATAAAGACCACTGCTCACATTCCTGTCCCCCGTGTTATGTGGCCTCATTTTCATACCATGGGGCGTTTGTGCTAGAACCCAGAAGTCTTTCTCTTGTGCTTTCAGAAAAGAGGTTTAATGGACAGAAGGCAGCCAACAAATGTGTATTGGATGCACACACGCTTGAACAATGAACGGTTTCTGCCCTGAGGGGAAGAAAGAGCTCTTTGTTGGCCATTGGCACCTCTGCAAAGACTGGGGTCAGGCTCCCATCTGGTAGTTCATCTGCATCTTCTTACAGCATCTGTGCTTCCTAGGATGCTGATTCTGTTTTCCTTCTTCAACTTTTGTTGGAGTGTAGGCAAGTTGAGCACAGGCTCAACAGTTGCTTATCTTTGCCTCTCAGAACCCGTCCTGTAAGATTTACCAGAGTAAAGGCAAGGGATGGGCTCATGTAAAGCATTGAGGAGGATGAGAGGAGCCGCAAATGGTCCCGATAGTCGCATCACTGTCATGACACAGGAAGAAGGCTGGAAGACAGGCACACCCTCTGGCTTGACACACTCCATCTGAGGAAGCTGACAGGACGGCAGGTCTCGAATGAGGGTTGCAGCCCATGGGGGATGGGAATGGCCAGCTGAACCAATCAGATACCCGCCTGCGAGTCTGAACATTCAAAGAGAGTGAGGGTAAGACACAAATACAACGTTGAGTGTATCCTAGTTTCACTGTTCTGGTCTGGGTTTGTTCGTGGTAGAGCGTCACACTTTCCTGGTCTGTTAGATGGCAGCATCTCCTTTCTTCCTTCTGTATCTCCCTTTCTCAGCTTCTCTCAGAGGGTAGCTGGAGTGCTCTCTCTAGCCCACATCTGATAGCATCATGCCTCTGCTTCAGGCCTCCAAATGTCTGCTGCATGCCCATAGTCTAAATGCCCTAGCTATCTGACTGCTGGGGAATATTAGCTGAAGATGTGTTACACTTGTTTATGCTGTGGAACATTTGTTTAATGATGCAAAGATGTGTTGCATTCTTTTATGTTGCAGTTGTTTAACTCTGTGAAGCTGTGTTACTTTGCCTGCCTAAAACACCTGATTGGTCTAATAAAGAGCTGAATGGCCAATAGCCAGGCAGGAGGGAGAAATAGGTGAGGCTAGTAGGCACAGAGAATAAATAGGATGAGAAATCTAGAAAAACGGGAGTGAGGAGAGAGAATAAGAGGAGAGGAGGATACCAGGAGCCAGTCACACAGCCACAAAGTCACATAGCCACACAGCCACACAGCCACACAGTCACACAGTCAGTCACACAGCCACACAGCCACATAGCCACACAGCCACACAGTCACACAGCCACACAACCACACAGCCACACACACAGTCACACAGCCAGTCACACAGCCACACAGCCACACAGTCAGTCATAGAGCCACACAGCCACACAGTCACACAGCCACATAGTCAGTCACACAGCCACACAGTCACACAGCCACACAGCCACACAGCCACATAGTCACACAGCCACACAGCCAGTCACACAGTCACACAGCCAGTCACACAGTCACACAGCCACATAGCCACACAGTCACACTGCCACACAGCCACACAGCCACACAGTCAGTCACACAGCCACACAGCCACACAGTCACACAGCCACACAGCCAGTCACACAGTCACACAGCCACACAGTCACACAGTCACACAGTCACACAGCCACACAGTCACACAGCCACAGTTGACAGTAAGGTCTTCTTACTGGACTTCAGAGCACCAAGCAGCCTCCTCAGCTTGTAATGGTTAGTATTCTTGTCACTGAGACCCCAGACAAACAAGTCGAAGAAGGAAATGTGTCAGAGAGTCAGCCCATAGTTGTTTTGCCCTGTGGACTTTGGCAGACATGGTGGCTGCGAGAGGGAAGGGAGGGGAGAGAGCAGTCCACTTCATGGCCCAGGAAGATGTAGATAAAGCAAAAGTAGGCATCCGAGGATAGTATACTCCCTAGGAACCAGAGATTCATGTCCTCCAGCTAGCTCTACTACCTGAAAAATTTCTCCAAGCTCTCAATATAATGCTGCCAGCTGGGACCAAGACTTCAAAATATGAGCCATGGACAACATTCAGTTCATAGCAAAGTTAGAATAGCTTCCCTTTATTGAACTGACAGACAGTGGCAGAATCTGAACTTTTATTATATAATGCCAGAGGTCATGTTTCTTTTTATTCTTTTTCTTTTACGTTTTTTCTTTCTTATTTTATTTTATTTTTTGAGTTAGGGTCTTTCTGTATCACAGCCCAGGCTGGTCTTGAACTTGTGATCTTCCTGAGTTCTGGTATGGTAGGCATGTATCAGCAGCCTAGTCATGTTTATCTGTTCATATATCTGTGTCTATCTACTTGTACATGTGTGCTCATGTATGTGTGAGTGAATATATGTGTTCAGATGCACATGTGTTTGTATGTGTACGTATGTAAGGGTCAACCTTGGGTGTTGTTTCTTAGGAACCATCCACCATGTGCTCCCATGCTAGGTGTCCTGTCCCATCACTCTTCACCTAATTCCTTCGAGACAGTGTCTCTCAATGAACCTGACCTAGGCAGGCAGCCAGCAAGGCCCAGTGATCCTCCTGCCTCAGCCCTCCACAACTCTATGGTTATGGGTGGGTACATTCCCATGCAAGCTTTTTCTGTGGGTGCTGGAGAGTCAGACTCGGGTCCTCATGCTTACACAGCAAATACTCTTTCCCATTGAACTATGTCCTTCGTCCCTGGATTTTTTTTGTGGGCAGGGTCTCTTGTTTCGACCTGGGTCTTGCAGAGTGAGCTAAGCTGTCTAGCTAGCTATCCCTAGGAATCCCGCTGTCTTCAGCTTTCCAACACTGAGACTAAAAATGTATACCACCACGCCAGGCTTCCTACATGAGTCGTGATGGTGCAGGGTGGGGGTGGGGGACTTGATCTAAAGTCCTCAACCTTGCACGGCAAACCCTTGGCTGGCTGGCTGGGCTGTTTCCTTGGTCCAAGATACTGTATTTTTTGCACCTACATGTTCTCTGAGGGCACTAACATTATTTGTGGCTTTGTCTGTGCTGGACTGTGAGCTTCTTGAAGTTGGGGATTTATCTTGCACACCTTTGGACTGTACTTGCTGACTGACTATGTTTAGCGAGTTCTAAGCACTCAACAGCCATGAATGAATGAACAAGCAGAGGGTGGTGTAAGGTTCTAGGTGGAAGGTTAAAAACCCCGTCTTCTGCTTCCATGTCCATGCAGGATGCTTAGCGCTGGTTGGCGTGTCTATGTTGCAAACCCCTGTAAATGATCCATTATCCCCATTTGGATAGGAGAGTGTCACAGGTTTCATAACGTCAAAGATGTGTACAGGCATCAATAAATGAATGAATGAGACATGGCAGCCATGGGGGGATTTATATTTAGTGAGCTACCAGAGTTTGTTCCTTGTGATAGAGATGTTAGTCTTCTTTCGGGCAACCACCGCTCCTCAGAAGTCAGTCTCTCCCTCTTTCATAGATAAACTCCAACCTCTGCTGCCTGTAAGTCCCTCATTTCATTACAAAAGGAAACTCCCGACCTTCCCTTTGCTTCTTAGACTGAACATATCTCTCAGTGGAGTTGGGGACGCCGGGGAGTCTGCTCTGAGCAGGGCGGGTAGCATTTCCCAGTCACCTCTGGCATGGTTCTAAGTGTTTTTTGTTCTCTGGACTCAGGGTTTCCTGTTGAAAAGGTCTGAGAGAGAATCACAGTTGGGCATAGAGCACTTGCTGAGCTCTGCCTAAATACAGCCTGTGATTAAGTCCTTCAGACTCTAAAGAAAATGTTTTTAGGAGATTCCTTTGGGAGTCAGGCCAAGTGCAAGCGCACTTTTCTCCGTAAACATTTATACTTGCCCGACTTTCTGAGTCAGCTCGTTCTCAGCATGCCCATCCTGAGGAAATTGGGGATACAGATCTTCAAAGCCTAAAGTGGGAGTCAATTTCAGACATCTCCTGGAGATAACGGGCCCCCACAAGACAGTTCATGCTGCTGCTGCTCTCTGTTTGTGTGTATTGGCCTCTTAATTTAAGGCTTTAAATAAAAATTTCCAGCAACAGACTTGAAATATCAGCCTGTCAAGAGAAAATCCACAAAGGAATTTTCCATCACCCTTCTGTGTCCTAGTGTCCCCTAAAATCCAGGCCATGTGGTGGCGGACTGGGAGTGACATGGGGTGCATTTTGACTACAGGTGACAACTCTGACATAGATAGATTGCTTAAATCACATTTTCACTCCCCCCCCCCTCTAATAACCAAGACTAGTCTCCAAGCAGAATGGGCACCAGTGTGAGTAGAAGGCCATGTTGGTCAAGGACATGGAAGAAATGTGTCTGTGGACCTTCCTTGTGGTTGCCCAGCAGCCAGGAGTGGGCGGGACTGCTCCACAGGAGGCAGCTGCTTTCTCCCAGGCTGCAGGACTGGCAGCTGAAATCTTCTTTAGACCAAAGTCTGTAGCAGTAAGGGATTGATGTGGCAGCAGGTAACAGAAGATGGACCAGAGTCATTTAAAAGTGAGTTCTGGCGGTTTCTCTCCCACCACTGGTCACTTAGCAGCTTAGTCATGCCAGGGCTGTGACTGCTCTCCGTTTTGGTCTTTTCCTTCAAGCCATAGGGGAACTGTTGGGGTGCCATGGTATCTACACTGCAGACACTTAACGGGACAATGGAACCTCTACTTTGACTATTTCTAAAGGCCTCTGCCTCAGTTCCCAGCAGACTTCTGCTTACATATCGCTGATTAGAACTGTCTCTCAGGAGTCACTTCCCCCAGAGAAGCATAGGAATGTCATACTTAATCTCTCACGTTCACTTTTTCTCCCTACCATCTTTTCTGAAGGCCACTGATTTTCCAACTACTTACAGGCTAGTTTTCTAGTCTTCAAGTACAGATTAATAATCTATTTAGCACCGTCTACAATGCATAGCACTTTGTTTTCTTGGCCCATCATTATCCTCAATGTAATGTACTGTACCAACTATTTGCATAGGCTGTATACGTGTTGGGTGTTACGATAACCTAGAGATGATTGTGATGTGGAAAAGCTCCCTGGGGCTCTATGTGAAGACAGCAGGTGTTGCGGGGACCACATGGCTTCCAATATGCCCCTCTGCTCTCACCATTCAGTTGATGATCCCCAGCCTGGCTCCCAGGCTGACATTCTTTCTCTTGAAGCAACTTCTTTTCCCATGAGGCCATTATTTTGAAAGTTATGGGGTGTCCAGTGCTTCCTGATTTTGGGTGTCCAGTGGTGAATATGGAGGAAGAACTAGATGTCTCAGCAACTTTAGGGGGGGGCTCAAGAATGCAATGGCAATGGGGTCACACAGGCACCCTGGAGTTCCTGTTGTGCTAGGAAGGAAGGAGGGAAGCAGAGAAAGGAAGAGAAGGGAAAGGGAGGGAAGGGGAAGGAAGGAGAGGGAAGGGGAAGGAAGGGGCGGGAAGGATAAGAGAGAACAATGAAAGACACAGAAGATCAATGAAGAAACCCAGACCCAGACACATGCACAGAGACAGAGAATGCACAAGCAAACCTAAACATGTTAACTGTGCCCCCCCACACACACAGAGAGAGAGAGAGAGAGAGAGAGAGAGAGAGAGAGAGAGAGAGAGAGCAAATGACATCACCACAATGTTAAGTGAGGCAGAGCAGGGAGAAGTGACTCAGAGGAGGGAGGCGAGAGAGATGAGGCCGGTGCATGTATCACAGGGAAAAGAACGTCCTGTTCATTTGTCCACTCATTCATTCATTACTCATTCGTCAAATACAAATGCTTTCTCCCTTGACTCCCTTGCCCCATGGAAGGGGCCTGTCCTGTGTTCTGCCTTTGTCTCCCTGAAGACAAAGATAGCAGAGTGACCCTAAAATGGAAAACGCGAGGAAGGAGAATGTGGTGTGTATTGAGTATAATCAATGACCTCCTCTGGAGGTCAGAGCATGTTCGAAGATGAGTGAGATGTCTGCGTAGGGAAGAGAGAGGAAGATTCCGATGAGAAGCAGCAGCCTGAGCAGTGCACAGGGCTCCTGGGGACGGTTGACAGGGTATGGGAAAGACAAATGCCCTGGCTATCTGAAAATGATATCCCTGAGAGGCATTTTCTTAAAAAGGGAAACAATGGAACAAATCTGGGGGGAGGGGAGGTAGGAAAAGTGGGAGTAGAGGGAAGGAAAGCTGTGGTTGAGAGGGAGGGAGAGAGGGAAAGAAAGAGAGAGAAAGAGAATAAATAGAGATTGGGATAACTGCCTGTGGCATGAGGCTCTGTGCCAGTTATGTTTCATATTTGGACTTCTCTTATGCCTAGAGCAGTGTTCCCTTAGCTCTAGTGCTCTGGATGCTGGTAGCCATGGAAGCGGCTATCCCGGGAAGCAGGAGAAAGGAAGACAGGTGAACGGGCCTGAATGGAGGGTGGTTAAGGGTGACGGATGGGGGTCCTTGACTGTGGCAGCGAAGTTCCTGTCTGCAGGCATTTTCTGAATACTGCGACCCTCAGTCATCAGAGGTTCATAGACACACAGATTGTCATCACACACACCACATCATAGAGTCAACCAAGGACAGAGAAACAGGTAGGGCCATCTGTGATACATACTGAGCATGTGCAGTGTTTGGTTGTCGTTATTCCCCAAACTCTACAAACTGACAGTTGTAGCAGGCTCAGGAGCTAGGTGCTGCGGTAATCTTGAGATCAATCATGTCCGGAGGTTGTCTGCACATCAGTCTTTTTATGTAGCAGGCTCAGGAGCTAGGTGCCGCGGTAATCTTGAGATCAATCATGTCTGGAGGTTGTCTGCACATCAGTCTTTTTATGGCAGGCGCTCAAGCAGCTGGGGAATTTGATGTCCAGGCCATGGCAGGGTGGCTGCTGAAAAAAATCTCAGATACTCAGAGATGGTTTATATTGAGGTCCTCCCTTTTTTTTTCAAAGAAATGGACAAAGAAACAGTGGCGGGCCCTTGAAACACCTGCCATGGGTGGCATGTTCAGTGTATAGCTGAGGTCCGAAAACTTTAGCCTCTTGTCCAAATTTCCTTGGCCAGTTAATGACTGACTGAACTGTGACTATGGAATTCACATTCTTGCCATCCTACTCTGAAGACCTCATCACTATATTAAAAAAAGATTACAAAAATGTAACATAACGAGACACACATGGACATTAACATCAACATTGCTATAGTATTTTCCTTATAGTCATTAGTTCTTACGGCCACGAAAGTGTTGGTAAAATTCCAGCTCTGCTGCAGTACTAAAAGAAGGAGGTGCCACGTCACTGGGGTTAATGGCTAGCATTCCTCCCAAGCATAGATTAGTGAGAGGGGTATCAGAAAGACACTGTGGTAGATTAGTGGTTCTAATCACAATACTGATTAGATGATTATAACCAGGATATAAAGATGCCCACATATCTCTTGCTACTTCTTCAGTGAAGACGTGGGTCTAGGGCCAGGAGATATGTGGCAGTGGTAGGCCCTGGGCTTTATCTCCTTAGCACCACGGATACATGCATAGACAAACTCACAGGCATACACAGAGACACTCAGAGACATGCAGAGACACGTACACAGACACATAGAGACATACACAGACACAAACACACAGATGCACATGCAAACACATGTGAACTCATGAGTGCATGAGCGAGTGAGCGAGAACACACACACACACACACACACACACACACACACACACACACACACGGTGAACTATAAATCTTCCCCCCTTAACTCTGGTCTGGATTCAATGATTCAATGACTTGCTTGACCAATAAAAAGAGATAGCTGTGACTCTATAGGAGTTCCCAGCTATGTCCCCAGGAATCTACAAAGTATAGGTCTCAAGTGACTGCTGAAGATAGCAGCCGGTCAGAGGCTCCGTGTTGGGAAGGCCCCACTCAGTGCCATCAAATTCCAGGTCAGCAACTCAGCCAGCCTTCTAACTGTCCTCAGTGCCTACTATATGACAGGTCCTCCATATCCCACCCTTTTGTACCCGAGAGCCCCCCAAGTGACCACTGTTGATGCCACACAGAATGGATGAGTCAAGCAGGCTGAGACCTGCCCAATTACTGATGCAGAGAAATGAGAGGTTAATAGCGTTCTTGTTAAGCCTCTAAGCTTCCTGGTGGTTATTTAAATAGGAGGTAAATACAACATGGCCCCACTTTCTCTACTCACCACCACAACAGACTTAGGAAAATACAGATCATCTTTACTTTTATGTAAATGCTGGGTTGAAACAGTTATTTGGACTAAGTTCTGATGATTGGACATTTAATAACCACCTGGGGAGTTTGGAAGTCTCCCTAAACTACGTCAGGACTTACTTATTTACTATTTTGCTGTGCTGCGGACAGCATTTTGGACATCATACCCTCAATGTACGCACTCTATAACTAGCCCTATGTCTGGATCAAGTGCCTGAACAACCCCTCCCCCCCTAGGTAGGCAGATGCACACTCCATTCTTACCCCCGAGCCTTAATTGGTGGCTGCACTTCCTAAAGTCCACTTACAAATGCAGCGCAGGTAGAGCAGTCTAATCTGTCCCTGTGGTGAGCAGCTTCCCATGAGCTCTTGGTAAGGAAAACAGATGGATGTGTTTTCCAAGAAGTCAAGCAGAAAACAGAACAAAATTTCAGGGGATGCTCTCAGAGAAGGAGGCAGAGCTCATGTGGAGCTTGGGGGAGGAAGGTTTCTGGAGGAAGCATTGATGTCCTGGCTAAGCAGAGGTCCAAGGGACAGAGATGGGAGTGAAGACGAGATCATGGCCCCTCACTTTTCAGGTACCTGCTGCATTTGAGTTCCCTGTGACCTCAGCCACGACATTGGGTGGTCATATACATACTGCAGCGGGGAAAACTTTGCTTTCATTGGTTATTATGATTTAGCGAGGCAGCTTAGCACTTTGGGGGCACAGTTATGACATGGTTCACTTTTAGTTATGCTCTTCTGATGAGGTTTTTATCTGGGTGGGATCTCCCGCAAGCCTATTTGATCTATTTTTGTGACTTTTAACTTTTTAGTAATGCTGGGTTGTCAGAGCCGTCTAGTTCTGACCTTAAGACTGTCCCATTTATTTTAACATCTTAGTGACTATTAGGATTAGTATTTAGAACTCTGTGAGGAATCATGCTACTTTGGTAAACTGGCATTAGTAGGTTCTCCTTTTAGATTCATGACCTCACCAGCCTATGACAGTTGGCTAGCTTTTCAGTACCCAGCATGACTTCCCTCCCGTTGAGCAGGTCTTAAGTCTAAACTAGACAGTTGTGGCTTCTCCCAAGATATGAGTACCACCGTGGTACTTCTAGGAATGTCTTGCCATGCTGGTCACTGACGTGGTTTATAGACGTCATAACCAGGTAGAACTATTGCTTGCTTCCCTCGCTTGGAAACTTGCTTAGCACATTCTGGTATGGCGAATGCTAGTCCTCTGGGAGGATTGACCCAGGTCCAGCTCGGATTCTCTGGGTCCTGTGTCCAACATGTATGGTAGCTTCAGCAATAGAGACTTGTGTTCCATCTCTGGGAAATAACCAAGGACAAAAGTAATAGTCTATTGTTTTAGGAGCCTTTTGGGCAGTCTGGGCAAACAACATAAAAGGGAGTTTCTCATGACTGGTACTGAGACTTTCGTTAGATAGTATATGGCTCTTGAGGGGAGCATTGTCAGTCAGTCCAAGTGGCATAACCTCACATAAATTATGTGTGTGTGTGTATTTTAATATGCCATTCTGAAAAAAAGGACACTGGCACAGAAAAAAGGCAAAATGGCTGATGTGTTGATTTGGTACAAGACAGTAGTTTTTAAAGTCTCCAGATGTGAGAAACTCCTCCCTCTTCCTCCCATAGTCTAACGCTCTGGAGAGTGACAATCTTTCACTCTTCTAGGGTAGCTGCCTTCCAAACTCCCCATCCTTCCTGGCTCAAGACACAAAGTCTTATCTAATGAGTATTTTGGGGCTTGAGGCTGCCCCTTCCTCTGAGTTCAGTCACAGAGCAGAGTGTCTGCAAGTTTCCAACTTTGTGCGCTGAGATGCGGCAAGAACCAGCTGTTGGCTGGAGAAGCCAGGGTCCTGGAGCCTCCAGCTCAGGTGTGAGTCTTGATGATTTCGGGTTTATTTACTACAGTACATACAGGGCATGTGTTTGGTTTCATAGTCTCTTGCCCAGAGTGCACAGTCCTAGGTGGGCTGGGGCTGTAGGAGGGAGGAGGAAAGAAGCTGCATGGGTGGTTGTCTCAAGTCAGGCTGTTGCCCTCATCCTACTGACCACTGGGACTCCTCCATCTTGCCTTGATGGGTTCCGGGGGCGAAACCATACTTCCTACCAAGTGTTGACTGTGTGAAAGTTGAGGAGAGCTTGGGATGGTTTTTCGATGTCCTCCTGGGGTGACTGGTCATAGACTCCATTGTTTCCTGTCTTCTTTGATAATGTTAATGCCATCAATGTCTTACCTTGTTCTGACTGGAGTCCTTACCTTCTTATGTTGGGCCACCCAGAAGAACCAGTTCAGCCTGTCCCCAATTCTCCTGAGCCTGTGCTCTGTAGACCAGCCACCATGAAGAACCTTTTCAGCACTGACTGTTACCTCCTGCAGTCCTGTTGACTCAGGAGGGAACTGAAGTGAGGAGGCAAAAGCCTGCTCTATTGGAATCTTCCTCAGGGCCAGAGTTCTTGTTGAGTCTCCCCTCGCCTCATGCCTTCTGGTGTTTATTCTCTGGGTCCACACTCCACAATCTTTCTCCGTGCTTCTGAGAATCTCTTTCAACCCCCCCCCTGCCCCATTATGTCATTTTTAAAGCTGTGGTCACCTAAAATTCATACAGTTTTCAAAATATGGCCAAAGTGGGTCTGTGGAGATATAGGACGGTGGTTTGGGGTTGTTTTTGACAATGGCTTCTGCTGCCTCTTGACTCTGATGAGATAGCAAGAGCATGTGTGGGGTTGGAGGGACATGGTCATGAAACCACTGTGCTTTCTCCAGGTCCGTTTTCCGGGCCATAGTGAGTAGCCTGGAGACCTTTATCTTATGAAAATAGTGCAGACGACTTTCCTGGAAGAAATTTGAAGGGAAAACTGTAATCAGAAAACAGTCTCAGACAAGAGGCTCAGGCTGTTGTTTCCTCTCAACTGTTTCTTACATTTTTCAGACCTTTCCCAAAGCTTATGAACTTGGCATCACCTTATCTGAGGGATGAGAGTCATCTCCAGGTCAGAGTTCCCTGGGCACTCCCTGAGCAGACCACAGAGAAATGCTCACTTGTGTTGGAGGTTGGCTTGGCTCCCAAACTTCCTATCTAGACTTTGTAGATGCTTGCCTTTCTGTCGGTTCTATTTTGAAGTCCTTAGGCTGGAATGGGAATGCCTCTGTCGTAGGATCAGAATTTGAGTTTGGGGCAGAAGGTGTTTGTTTCCACACATGGGTAGTTTATCAAGATCTGGGATTTTCTTCTCAGGCAAATCAGAAATTGGGGTATACATATCATACATATGTATAATTATGAGGTATTTTTATATATTGCAAACCCACAAACTCTGTTTGATGTTGGTTAAGGAAAATAATTCTCAATATTAAGGAAGTCTTTGAAAGCCATTCACAATGAGGCAGTATATTGTCATGTACCAAAGAATCACTTAGTGGAATTAGATAACATTAAATTACAGCATCATATGATGTAGTCATTTATAACAGAGGGTTTGTATCCAAAGGAACTTAAATCAGTATCTGTACTCTCATGTTCCTCACAATAGCCAAGATGTGGAACTAATTTAAATGTCCATCCATGGGCGAACCGAGTAGGAAAATATAGTATCTCTATATAATGAAGTGTGACTAAAAAGAAGGCGTTTTGTCACTGTGACAGAATGGATGGCATTATTTTATTAGAAATAAACCAGAAACAAAAGGACTAATATTACATGATCTCATTTATATAGAGAATCCATTCATTAATTTGAAATGAGCAAAGACAAGAGAATATGACAGTGACCAGAGTCCCTAGAAAGGAGCCATAAGGATCTGGAGGTTTTAAAATAAAGGATGCAAAATTTCTGACAGGAGGAGCAGGTACAGAACACTGACTTGACTAAAATAGCAATTAAACTTATCCTTGGTAGCACTTCCATAACAAACACTTCCTGGAGGTAACAAACACTTCCTGGAGGTAACCACTTACTTCCTGGAGAACCAGCCTCCACAAAAGCACCTCTTACCAGAATAGGGGCATGGGAATTGAAGAAATATAGGTAAAGACTATGAAGACGCAGAGAATAACAAGACAGAAACCATAAGACAGTTCCGGGAGGGTATTACAGGGATTACTGAAACCCTAAAATCCTGAAATTCACCCGCGTTTATTTTTCCACATCTTTTATACCCAACATAAACTGGGGGAGAGGGTAACAAAAGACTTTATGAACATGGTACAAAAGGATAACTCACACCGTCAACTCTGAGACATCAAATCGTTAGCATTCTGTCATCTAGGTGGCCGAGGTGCCCCATGTCGTGTACGTGTCCATATGCTGAAGACTGCCCTTCCCTAGGTGACCTCATAGTAACAACAGAAGGAGCAGAAGTGCATTTACATATCCCGACCACCCATCAGGATGGCATGGGATTATCTTAATTTCAAAAGAACCAAGCAACCATCTCTTGAGTTAGGATGTGCAACTATGCTTGTCAAATCTAAATAGGCCTACATTTTTCGGCCTCCACAATGGTTAATAGTGGTTTGTTTATAAAAAGGGATGCTAGAGAACTCAAGGGTGTCACTTGCCCCAAGGACCCTTTCCTCTATTTTAAATTCATTTTATCTTTCCTGAAAAAAAAAAAAAAAGAAGTCGCAACAATTTTAGCCCATCCTTCTCCAGGTATCCAGTTGCTCTTCAGAATGGCAGGCATCAGACTGGAAGTGATGCAGTAATGTGTGACTGATGAACACCAGCATGGCTAGATTCCAACGCCAGCTCAGACCTTAGGAGCTGACAGTGACCGGGTCCCCTAAAACCCCCACAGGAGGCTGCCTGTCTCATTTGGGTACTCTGGAGACTGAATGAGGTATAGAATGAGGGTCTGTCACGGAAGAAGGGCTTCTTAAGTTGGTTGGGTACATCCGTGACAATGCTCTGGGTCTCATAGGAGAAAATCAGACACCAGTTACATTTTTAAAATGTTTACTGGAACGAGGAAAAAGGTCCAGAATTTTGCAGCATTCTGGGCAAAAGTAGGTCTGGAATGCTTTTTATTTATTTATTTAATTTATTTTTACCATACATATAAGCTATATATAGAGCCAGAGGAAATAACAAACAGAAAACCAAGTGCTGGGTTGTAGTCACCATTTGCCTTATATGGGAGTAGTCTGATGTGTTGACAAACTGTCATTGACTCTAGTGTTGTCACTGACTGAAATTCAGTCGTCTTTTGCAATATTATATTTTAAAATTATTTTACAGATTATTTACACACCAATTTAGACTGTATTTATTTAGTGCCTAAGTAGTTTTGGGTCAAGTTTTACTACAAAAATAAAGCAACAAGCTTGAGCTGAGTATCACTTGAGTAGTCCCCATGAATCTCGATGTGTAACAGCTCAGCCCACTGTAGGTGGCACCATTCCCTTGGCAGGGAATCTTGGACCATATCAGAGTAAAGAATTCAAGCTGAGCATAAGGTAGTGAGCAAGCAAACATGTTTGCATTTATTTCTTTCCTTTCTGCCCAAATCTATGGACGTCATGTCACCATTTACTTCAAGCTATCCCTGCTATGGTAGACTGTAATCTGAAACTGCAATTCTTTTCTTTCTGAGTAGCTCTTTGCCAGAGTAATTATCAGAGAAACACAAATGAAACTAGGATAGCAATGTTTCTGGGTTGGGTACTGCAGTACACGTCTCTGAGTTTTAACCAACTACAAGCATTTCTTTTCCAGTTAGATGAATGGACTAGATTTCTCTTGTTCTGTTAGGGATTCTATGTAAGCTTAGTCACATATAACTTAACATGAGTGATTGTCATGTTTCTCACTTACAGAACAGTGATTTCAGAGACCTTTAAAACAACTTTTAGAGCATCTCAGGATGACTATTTTTAAAGATTAAAATATGCCGAGAAGTTGCTTGTTTGTATTTATGACTGTTTTCTATTTGAGATGCTTCAGTTAGCAAAGGCACCTGTCAAGTGCCTCTCACCCTAGGCAAACCTCTTTCCCCAGAGCTATGACAGCCAACATTTGGAAGGTCGGTCACACATCACTCCCTGTTGATACTAGGGGAAGTGGGAAGTCAGTGCATCACTTCCAGAAACCTCAGATGTGACAGATCTCCTGTGGGGACAAGTGAACAGCATGCCCTTTTAAGTCATGCCAAAAAGTGAGGTTCAGGAAAACAGCTGATAGAAGTTAGCAGCCTGTTTGCTCAGGACACATGGAGTCTTAGTCAATCTTCTACCAACTAGAAGCTCTGCTCTTGCGGGAAGTTGGCACCAGCCAGGACTCTGAGACACAATGTGGATCACCGGCTGGATTGTGTTCTCTAGAAAACGCTTTAGGATAGAAAGAGTCACACGGCCCAAAATCCAGGAAGCTCAGCTGGTTTGCTGTTTCTCTTCTTTGGAGGAACCGAACGCATGAGGGGGTTGTTCTCAGCATCCAGCTGGGGAAAAATCAATCAAATTGGGTCAGGACAGGGAGCGCTGTGCTTACGTGGCTGTGTGTGCTCAGCCAGAGTACAGCCTTCCTAGGTGTTTGTTTTCCTATTGCTTCAACAAACACTGTGATCCCGAAACCTCAGGGAACAAAGACTATTTCACCATAAATGGAAGCCAAGACAGGGACCCGGAGTATGTAACTCATACAGAAGCCATAGAGGACCTTTGATTATTAGCTTACTCTCTATGGCATGACTTGCTTTCTTATGTTTCTGATTATGAGCCTAGCCGTTAATGTCTGGGCCATCTCTCTAGCCCATGAACTTGCTTTTATACAACTTAGGACCACTTTTCCAGGAAGGGCACCCCCACTGTGGGCTGGAACCTCCTACATTAATCATTAATCAAGAAAATTTCCCCATAGATTTTTCTATAGGCCAATGTAATGGAGACATTTTCTCAATGGACGTTTTCTCTCTTCAGATCACTATGGTTAGTGTCAAGTAGGAAAGTTAAAAAAGAAAAATAAAAAAAAGAAAGAAAAAAGAAAAAGAAAAAAGGCAACCAGTACACAGGATTGTGACTCAAAGAATCCAGGAGGAAGAAGTCTGAAAACACACAGAGGGCCTACACAGTACACCTCTCTTCTTGGGTTTCTTCACAAAGGAAGAACTGTCTGGGCCTCTACAAGGAGCCTGTTTATCCTCTGATGCTTGTTCATCCAACTTCCAGTCCAGAGATGATTAAAACCATCTCTGTTAACACACAAGGTAGTCGCTGGAAGCAGATAGGGTGACAGGTATGTGAATAGTTCATTGAACAAATGAAGAAAAGTCTATCAAGCAGAAGTAAATACTCAGAAAGGATGGCCCCCTGGCAACATCCAGTGTCTTGATCAAGAGAAACAGTAGAGCCATGGAGTCCCTAGGATGCTCCCCAGGAAGCATTTGAAGCCAGTGCAAAGCATTGATACTCACCATGGTTCATGGGCACTAGAGAGAGAGGTCCCTCTTTTGTAAAGATCTACACAGAACTGGGGACAAGGAACCATGTGACGATACAAAAGTGGCTCTTCTCTGGTTGGAAGTGGCATTGGATGAGGAGGGCAAGATTAACAGAGGTCAGGGTGGTGGCTGCACATTCTATGGGATCAATTCAGAGCAAGCTTCCAGCGAAGCTACTAAACAAAGCAGGGGGAGTGGCAGGGGATGAGACTCCTGGTCCACCTACGTTTAATGTGTTTTTTATTAATGCTATCATCTCTTGGGTTGTTATAATTTTTTTAAGTGAATCTGCTGTCATGGGCTTTACGAAGCTGCTGTGACAGGGCAATTGTGTGGTCTTTGACTGAGAAGAGTTGAGTTGGTGAAGTGATAATTAGTGTGTCTGTCTGTGTGCATCTGGACATGCAGAAGTGACCAGGACATGTGAAGTTACATGATTTTTTTCCACTTTGAACAGGATGGAAACCTCAGTGCCCGTGACTGCTCTTCTATCTACAAATGGAGACGGTTTTTAAGGCTTTCTCCTTGTGTCTGTCACTGTACTATTACTTTTGTAGAACAATTATATTGAGAAAAAAGTTTAAAGGAAATGTTCTAGGCATCTGAAATAAAAACTATGGGAGTAAGTGATACTTAATTCTTAATACAGAGGTGACAAGAGAAAGGATTAATGTTCCTATCAGTACAGGTCGACATTCGGCTTCACTGTTAACCACATCTCCAGTGTGAAGCCTATTATTTCATTATTCTTTATGCTTATGGGTGTCTTGCTTGCACGCATGTTTGTGTGCCATATGCAGGGGCCAGAAAAGGCTATCAGATGCCTCGGGTTGGGGGTTTCAGATGGTTGTGAGCCACTATCTGAGTGCTAGAGTTGGCACCTAGGTCCTCTATAAGAGCAGTCAGTGCTCTTGACTGCTGAGCCATCTCTCCAGCTCCATCTTTGAGGTTGTAAAGAACCACAAGCCCCCTTCCATGCCCTCATTTTCAAACCTTTCTAGTCTGCAACACGGAGCAGCCCGTGTGGCCGCAGGGACAATCGCATACCCAAATACTCATCTGTGGATTGTGATGGTAACAGGAAGACAAGTCTTTTGGTGACATACTCTGGCCAGACACATTTGCAAACACCGTCCTGAGTGGCATCTCCAGATTTGCCTTTGGTCTTTTAAATGGGAAAACAATAGATTTGATGCAGGGCTCAGGGAGATTCATTCTTCTGGAGAATTTTGAGGGAAGGATCCTCGGACTTTTGTGTAGGTAGATCTCATAGATAGATCAGACATTCAGGATGGTTCTGTCTTGTCCATCTGTTCCAGCAGATTACAAACAAGAGCCTACATCTCACGGAGACGGGGGTTTCACTTCTTCCTGATGCTAACCAAGCAAGGCGAGTCTCTTCTACTTTACCTCCCTTCCTGTGGGTACTGTATGAGTGAATTTTCTTTTTCTGTGGCAGTGCGTGACAAAAGCACCCTGAGGAAGGGAGGGGCTTCTTTGCGGCTCACAGACAGAGTGAGAAGGTGTGACAGCTGGAACATGTATCTGGTCACATGGTCACACGGCACGTGCAATCAGGAAGGAAAGGATAGATAAGAAGTGGGGCTGGCTTGTAAAACCCGTGGCTCACCTCAACAACTCGCTTCCTCCAGTGAAGGCTCTACAACCTTCTGAAACAGGACCGCCACTTGGGAACCAAGTGTTCAAACAAATGAACCTATGGGTGACATTTAACGCTCAGACCACAACAGGTACAAATTGCTGTTGGTCGGTTGTGGTCTCCAATCCTGACTTCTTTCATTTTTCACATGAAACCTTAATGTGTTCCTGGTTTCTTTTCTTATTCAGCCCCCCTCAAATTATAAGCCATAGTTACTTAAAAGTTTCTGCTGGTGGGTAGACATCTTAGAAGGGAGTTTTCAAGTTTGGCTGGTCTGTGCTCATTCTCTGAGAGACAGCACCATTGCCATTCCCTGAGAGACATCCAGGACAGTCCCAGCTTTCCACGATCACAGCGAAATGGCAGGCTAATCTGATAAATACAAGAGGTCTATTTAGCTCACAGTGTGAGAAGCTGGAAGTCCAAACAACGTGGTCCAGGCCCTGGCAAGAGCTTCCGCCACCGCCTTCTTACTCCACGATGGGTGGAAACGGTGGGATGACACGGGGACACGTGATTGCGTCCCAACTGAGAAGCCAGAGAGCTGGACAGAGTTAGACTTGGGTTTCTGTAGCAACATTATAGACCGACCAAGGAGAACCAGTTAATCCTTAAAAGATTTCCCACAAGGCTCTGCCTTCTAAAGTTTCCACCACCACCCTGGGAGCCTTGTTTCAAATTTTGAGGAATACACCATATGTACCCCATCACAATCACACTGAGGGAAGACTGCCGTGTCCTCAGGATGAGTCACTGAAAGGCATGTGAGCAGTGTTTAACGGGGGTGGGGGTGGGGTGTCAGAACTGGCTGCAGAAAAGGACAGGATTAAGCTATTATTTCCTATAATGTAATCTCTTTTGCCTTTTCCCTTCAAGCCTGTGCATGTATCTGCGTGTGTTTATGTATACATACATATGCAAGATGGTATAGCATATATATATATTCTGATTTATGTGCAAAATAAATAAAATGGAAATTTTAGAGCTCAGTAATTGTTTACCAAAAGCTTTAATAAACAAACTTGTAAAACAATAAAAATAGCAGGCCGGGGATGTGGCTTCAGTGGTGCTGCAGAAGAAAACAATATCTGCATTTTACAATTATAATGGGCATCTTAAAATTTGGGGAAGCCAGGGTGAGGCAAAGCCCTGTGTGGCCCATTGCCATTGAGTCCTGCAGCTGCCACCTGCAGGACTCCCCACGTGGGTGTCCCTACATAGTTGGGCACCAGGCTTAGAGAAAGAGGTGGAAAGATTAGAAATCTCAGAGCCAGCATGCTCTGCAGGACAAGGGCAGGTTCCCGTCTGAGCTCTGTCACCAGATGATGCCCCTGTGGCCTTGGACACATCACCTTCACTCTCCAGGCCTCCATCTCTGTTTTGGAAAATGAGGCTTCTCCTAAGTGGTCCTTACAAAGCCCAAAACTCATGAAATGCACTGTATGACCTCAGTGCAGGGTGATTCTCAGGCTCGAGTCTATTCTAAGAGTGCAGAGACCATACCTGCTGCATGGGCTCTCCTATACCCTCTCCAAGTGACAGTCACAGGAAACCAGACAGAACACCACGTGAAGAGCTGTTACTCCATCTCCTTCCCTGAGTAGCTTTGACTGTGGGCACGGAAGTTAAGGGCATATCTGGGTGTTTCTATGCAACATGGGGGCTCTTATTAATTCACGGTGCTGTTCTGTAGCCAACACCCCACAGCCATAGCTCCTTTTGGCTGCTTCAAATTAAGTTGAGAATGGCTTGGGAAAGTAGGTCAGGGCTCAGGAGCCATGACCCCAGCAATTGGAGCTTCCAGAGAATATTTGCCTTCAGCTTCTTGGAAGCACTTTTGAGGTTTCTCAGTACCACAGCACAACAGCTCTACTCTCCTTGACTGGAGGTGCTATGGGAATTGGGCATTCTCTCCTTTGCGCATGTTTCCTTTGGATAACATTTACACACAACTCCAGTGTTCATAACTAAACGTCTATATTAGTGACATTTTTATTTTAGTGACAACTTCAGCTAGAGTTGGAAATTCACAAGTAGAAGAGAACTCAGGCATGTCTAGATTCAGGGTCTTAGGAGGTCACCTCTTAGTGTATTTCTGGCAGGTTCTCTTCAAACGGTAGGGACATTGGTCATGGTTGCTCAAGTTACGTTTTCACAGCAACCCACATGAGAACGGAAAACTCTCCCTATACGCCTGACTGAAAGAACCCCAGCTCATGTCCTGTGTTCCTCTCTGGACTAGTCCTTAAAGCCAAGGAGATATTCACATCAGATCGGCAAGGCTGGGGTGGCATGTCCTCATTCATTCTACAGTTCCAACAGTGTGACCTTGTCTTGGTGGCATAGTTTTCTCACTGATTGTTAGTAGCCAGAAGGATGTTCTAGTTTAGTCCTGATGGCCTCTATGTAGGAGCAGCCATTGGGATTACTTTTGTCTCTTCCATTGACTTTCTGGGAGGCAATGCATTATGAAGAGGAATGCCTAGGTGTCTGCCATCGTGGGAAAGAATCCAAAGTAGAGATT
>JAQHUG010000122.1:5410253-5428428 GCA_028555095.1 Dicrostonyx torquatus
ATCCTTGAAAGATGCTGAGGCTTTTGCAGGCAGCTCCATGGGCTTCAGACAGGTGTCTGAATGGACCTGCTGCCCTTAACATTCCTTGTCACGCTTGCCACCGTGGCTTCCAATGAAGGGTTGTTCACACAAACTCTGAGGTAGGTGCTTGCTTTTCCTCTTTAGTAAAAAGGGGATTGGCATCATGGGGATGTCACTCTGCTAAAGAAAGACCCTCAACACTGAAACAAGTCACCCTCACTTTCTTAGGACTGAATAGAAAATCCTTTTTGTCAATTTTAAATTTTTTATTCATTTTACATCTTCCCTGCTCCTCCCAATGTATTCCCTCCCATCCACTCCTCAGGAAAGGTAAGGCCTCCAATGGGGAGTCAACAAAACCCAGCATATTAAGTTGAGGCAGAACCAAGCCCCACAACCCCCTGCAACCCTGCCCCACCCTACATTAAGGCTGAGCAAAGCATCCCACCACGGAGAATGGGCTCCAGAAAGCCAGCTCATGCACCAGGGGTAGATCCTGACCCCTCTGCTAGGGGCCCCTCAAGCAGATCAAGCCATAAAACTGTCACCCACATGGAGAGGGCCTAGAAACTTCTACGAATGATTTTAGGTGGAATTTTCCTTTCTGTGATATTTTTGAAGACAAAAAAGAAAGAGAAAGAAAGAAAGAAATAAGAGAAAGAAAAAAAGATGATTAAAAGAAAAATGAGCATCCTGGTGCCTTGAGGATTGAAAGCCTTACAATAATTCCATCCACGCAGTCTCCCTTTGGGTGGTGGGCAGCCTCTGATTCTGATGGGGAGGCTAAGGAGGCCACTGAGCCACTAAGTGTCTCATACTAGCTGGGGTCTAAGACTGTGACTTTTTGAAATTTTGTAACTTAGGATGCCTTTCCATCCAGATTCAGTTTGGGATTTCTCCTTAGGTCTTTAGGAATCCAAGACTCCACAGAACTCCCCCTCATACACCCTGATGTTTAGAGCAAAATAAAGATCTGACACCCTTTCTCCCCTCAAAACGGGTCAGTGTCTTCCTTCAGAACTTCCCTGTCTGCTTGGGAACAAACAGTCTCTCCTGTGTTTTCAAATGTCCTTTGACCCGTTTTCAGGTGACATTGACCTCCCTTCAAATGTTCATTATCGGTTTCCCCTTCCAAAAAGGCCTTTGAAGCTCTGTTCCCTGTGACTACTACCAGGCGGCCTTGTCCCCTCCCTTCGGCATTTACTGGAAGGTTGGCGGGAACTGGCCCTTGCTTTGTGTCAGTGCCAACCTATAAACAGGTGGGCTAAGGGCAGAGACGCAGTCATAGGGTTCTGGCTTCTAGCTGCAGGTGGCTTCCCCATTGCTTCTCATATGAGGATCTCATGGAAATATACAAGAATACATTTCAAAATTCCTAGTCTGTCGTGTTTGCACGCAACTTTCTGGACCCCCATCCCTGTGAGTGGTTCCCTCTCCTTGGCATTGAGTGTCAGCTGAGTGTGACATTGGGGACATTAGGATTCCCTCCTATCTGAGCGGGGTCTTCTCCAGAGCCTATCTTGGACCTACGGAGGTATTTAGGTCTGCACTCCCAAGCCTCTGAGGTTTAATTTTAGGCTTTGGGTCTCTTTCTGATCAGATTCAGTCTGTGATCCCAAACTTGCTTTACCAAACCTCCAGCTTCTGGCCTGGAAGACAGATGGTGGGTTGTTTTCACCTATGGGGTCACTTAGAGCCTGGACTTGGAGCATCAATGAAAAGAACACCACAGAACAGAGAGCCCCCCCCTACCATTATGCCAGCCTCTTCACCAGCTCAGAAGGTGATGGAGGTTGCCCATGGTAGCAATGTTACCCAGATCCCAGACCTTGGGGGACCCTCTCACCATCCCCTGTGGAACTAAGCTTGCTGGTCCATTTTCGCAACAAAGAATCAAAGTTTAGAGGAAAAGGTGCAACCACAAAAGGACCACTCATTCCAAACATGCTTTGGAGTGGTTGTCCTCGACAAGGCTTAGAGCTCTTTTGCCATGAAGGAAGGGGAAGTCAGACTAGGCAAGGGCACTGTGGGACCCAGGCTAGATCAAGCAGATTCAGCAAAAAGGGTGGATGCGTTAGGGTGGTGGATAGTTTTATGTCAACTTGACACAAGCTAAAGTCATCTGAGAGGAGGGATCCTCAGTTAAGGAAATGTCTACATAAGATCTGGGGTGTAGGCAAGCTTATCGAACATTTTCTTAATTAGTAATTGATGGGGGAGGGCCCAGTCCATTGTGGGTGGGTCCATCCTTGGGCTGGTGGTCCTGAATTCTATAAGAAAGCAGGTTGAGCAAGATAGGAGGGGCAAGACAGTAAGCAGCACCCCTCCATGGCCTCTGCAGCCGCTCCTGCCTCCAAGTTCCTGTCCTGTTTGAGTTCCTGTCCTGACTTCCCTCAGTAATGGGCTACAATATGAAAGTGTAAACCAAATAAATCCTTTTGTCTCCAACTTGCTTTCGGTGATGTGTTTCATCACAGCAGTAGAAATCCTAACTAAGACAGAATGACTTACCAAGCTAGAACCTGGAGAAGGATATGGGAAGTCTGGGTACCAAGTAGGAAGCTGTGCAAAGGGACCTGTGGATGTTTTCAGGTTCCACAAATCCAGGTAGAAGCCTAGAGGCTGGCTGCAGTGCAGACTTGGGTGGCCAGACTAAGCCAAAACACTGGATATGGGGCCTAGGCCAAATTTGATGGCTTATGTAAAAGGTTTGAATGGGTAGGTCAGGGAGAGTCACCAGGCTAGACCCTGGAGGAGGAAGTGAGAAATCTGAGTACCAAGTTCAATGGCTGGAAGCGGCACAAAAGACACCCATGGATGCACTTGTTTACTTTTCAGCAAACGTTGGCTGTAACATGAGGGCTGGCTTGTTGGGGTGCCCCATAGCCAGCAAGCCCCAAAGAAAATCACACAGAGAGTCTACATTAGGTTATTAACTGATTGGCTCATTATCTCAGGCTTCTTACTAGCTCCCATAAGTTATATTAACCCATTGTTCCCATCCAAGCCAGGCACATGGCCGGTACCTTTTCTCAGCTGGGACAGGGACACATGCTGCTTCTTTGGAGATCTGCGCAGGAATGCCAGGGAAGCTTCCTGCTTCCCAATTTCTCCTGTTCTCCTTGCTCCACCTCTACTTCCTGTCTGGTTTTCTTGCCTATACTTCCTGCCTGGCCAATCAGCGTTTATTTAAAACATGATTGACAGAATTGTCCCGCACCAGTTGGCAGTGCCCTGCTCAGGTGCTCTTTTTGCAAGGCATGCATGAGTTATCCTCGAGGACGCACAGGGGACTGCTCTCTATCTCCCTGCTTGCCAAAGCACGGTCACATTCATGCTGCTCATGCTACATTGAGAGTTAGCATGCAGAGATGGTGGCGGGGGGGAGGTAACCATTGGGGACACCAAGAGCCTTGTGCCCACAGATCACTAGGGAAACCAGGAATGGGAATCATGCAGGAGTGCTTCTTCAAAGGACGACATACCTGTTTTCCATCCAGAAGGCTGGGAAGGGATGTTCATGACCCAATGACCTTTCACTAACTGTGGTGGCAGACCTCACCCCAACCCCCCCCACGAATGATTATCCCAGACTCTCCCTCCCTAGACATTTATCTTTAGTTCCAGTTAATAGAACTCATCCTCAGGGAAGATGACACATGCATTTTATGGCCTGCTGACCACTGTGCTATCTCAGTTGGAGACAACACTAGATTCTAGGCTTTTTATCTGTAGAACCCACCTTCAAGGTCACATGTACTTTGTCAAGGAGTTTCTATGGAGTCATACTTTAATCCTTATTGTGTACCTGGAATTAGGATGATTGCTGCCTGGAAAATTTCTCCCACATTCTATTGTGTCGAAATATGCTATCTATAAACCACCTGGCATTGGACTCTCTGAAGTTTGATCCAGGTTGACTAAGTCAGTCTGAACTGAGATTTCTTTCTCACCTATTTGCAGTTCCTTTCCCTGTCTGCCGTGACGCCTGCAGGGACCCGCTCAGGTGACCACCATCTTCTCACTATGTTTACACGGCTCCAGGGCTTAAACACAGCACTACGAGCAAGGATGCCAAATTCCTCTTCCCTACTGTTGTACAGGAGGATGCTCTGAGCCAAACTGCCACCGTCTTCAGGAGTTCTACCGGGCTTGCATTAGAAAGATCATCACAGCTGGGCTTGTTGACTGCTGACATTCCCTCCTGGAAGAAAGGTGTGGAGAGCCACAGACTCTGACCTGAGTATCCAAACCACCTTCTCAAACAATTGTATGTCATTCTTCCCTAATTGCATAAGGCTGTGGGGGCTCTGGGAAGGACTAGAGGATACAGGGAGGAAGAAGGATGAGAGCTGGGACTCCATCTACACAGGTACAGTGGAGGCCTCATCCACACCCAATACAGACCTTCCAGTATACCTGTTTTATGGCCACACATGCTCTTGTCCACTAATTCTTCATCCATTACCCTGTAAAAACAAAACAAAACAAAACCAAAAAATCCAAAACATGTGTGGGGTCCCTAAAGTAAACTTTGTGGAATTTTATGTATGCGGAGACTGTTTTTGTTTTCTGGCAGTCTAGACCTGAAATATTTGGCCAATGGTTCATGCATATTCCTAGCTAGCTCTTACATCTTAAATTAACCCATTTCTATTAATCTGTGTATCACACGAGACTGTGGCTTACCAGTATGGTTCCGGCATCTGTCTACTTTGACAGCTATATGGTGTCTGTCTGAGTCTGCCTACTTTCTATCTCTGTTCAGATTTCCTGCCTGACTTTACTCTGCTAAGCCATTGACCAAAACAGCTTTATTCATCAACCAATAAAAGCAATACATATGCAGAAGGACCTCCCACATCAATTTTACCTTGCTTTGTTGAGACTTTAGGAGGAGAGGGTAGATGGTGTTTTTGTCCCCTCAAGGGAAGACATTTAGCAATTCTGGTTCAGCATCCAACACTGATGGATGGTCTTCTGTCTGCCAAGGCTCCTGAGGGACACTCTCTGGTACAACTGCCAGCTTCAGAATGTCAGTCTAGAAAGTGGTGACTGTAGTCTTACTTCCAGCCAGCTGTCCAAAAGGACAGGATGGGGAGGCCTACTCAAGCAGACAGGGTGGGCAGACTGGGCTGGAGTGTTTTCTCTTGCAAGAAAGGGGCATATGCTATACACACCTGGTCATCTCTCCAAATTCGTAGTCTTTGTCCCAGTACCTCTCTCAATACCCCAATCTGCACATGTTCAAAGCCCAGAGGTGAAATGGTGCACGAACATCATAGAACCCATATTATTTTCAAACATCTCTAGAATCTTCATAGCATGTGTGATGGTATAATGCTGCATAAATAATTGTGCTGTTTGGGAAATGAGAAGAAAAACGTCTCTGTATATATTCCATACAGATGCAGTTTTTCCATCAATCTTTTCCTTGGTGTGGGAATTGAACCCAGGGCCTTGTAGATGCTAAACAAGTGCTTGACACTGAGTCACAGTTCATGCCCTTTTCCCTAATATTTTTAAAACAGAATATTAATGAATCTGCAGATGAAAACTTTGCATAAAGAAGGGCAACTAAACACCATATATTTCTATGCATACAGCATATTAGAAACATTGCAAACATAATATACTTCCTGATTCACAATGTCTAACACATTTCCCATTGGTCTCTATAGACAAAGTGTGTCTACCCTGGTGCTATAGCATAATGGTTAGTCATAAATTATCCCATAAGGAGGCAGTTATTTTTCAATAATGATAATATTGTTAGCTATTATTTATGGGGTTCAGAAGGCTTATGTGATTTACCTGAGGTTGTCCAGTTAGTAAGTAACAGAGTGGGAATTTTCAGCTTGGGAAAAGACAGTCTATGGAAAACTTCATTTTTGACCCTGGAAATAGGTAGGGAGGGGCCTTTGGTCTTCATTCTCTGCAGGGGACGTTTCCATTCCAAAGCCACCAGGCAGTGCTGGGACCTCTCCTGTCTCATGAGCTCACTGGGATTTCTGCCAAGATCTTTTAATTATTAAGGTTTTGCGTGAGAACACTTTGGTGGGGAGCGCCTGTCTTTCTCAGCCTTTTTCCTGTGTGGCCTCCCAGCTTCTGCCATTCCGTTGTAGCTGGCAAGCTGCCCTCTGGAAACGGAGACATCCTCATCGATTTCACCCTGTGGGCGGACAGAGCACACGGCTGTTATCAGTGCTTCCCTTCCAGGGGCTGCCTCCTGCCTCCCGTGACTCATCCTGGAGAGCAGACTCAGCTTACTGAGATGCACCATTTAGAAATGCGCTGCTCCCTGCAGCTTCCAGGAATTGGGAGACTTAACACCAGGCTTTGGAAACTTGTGACAGCTTTGCATATTGCTTAAAAAAATGAACCAATATTTTCATAAATTCTTTGAGAATTTCACACAATGCATTTTGAACATATTCACCTCTCTTCCTGTCCTCCTCCCATATTCACCCTCGCTCACCTCCTACCTACTCAACTTTGACTCTTCTTCCCTCCCCATTGAGTTTCATATACTTTCCAAAAACTAGGGAGTGGGACCTGCTCTGGAGTGGTTGACCTACGGGGGGGAGGAAGGGGGAAGAAGGGTCACATAATTAAAGAAAACAGCGGCTCTTTCCCCAAGAAGCATTAAATGCCAGCGGCTTCTCAACTTGGAAAGGGATTTATTTCCTGCCTCCCTAGCTTCATACTGGGATTTCTGTTCGCACAGACCTGGTACACACTGTCACAACCGCTGGGAACTCATCCTTGTAACTGCCCTGTTGTGTCTGGAAAACACTGTTTCCTTGAAGTTATCAACCACCTCTGGCTCTTAGACTCTTCTGGGACCCTCTTCCATGAAGAGCCCTGAACCCTGGAGGGCTGTGTGGGATTGTTACATTCCATTTAAGACTGACCACTTCCCAGTCTCTTGTTATCTGCGGGTTGACCAGTTGAAGGTCTCTGCCGTCTACTCTCTGATGAGGACTGAGAGATGATACACTTATCTATTATATCAATAACTCCTTTGGCGTTCTTTTAATACTATAATCACTGTGTATAAATATATTATTGGTTTCTCCCCTAAGGCCTGGGGCCTATTAAGCCACAGATTCTTGATACCTTTAATAGTGTCAGGGATGGGTTCCATCTCATGGAGTGGCCCTTAGAGGCAATCAGAAAGTGATTGGTTACTCCCAGAACATTTGCGCCATTATGGTACCATTGGGCATACATGTTCTTAGGCAGGATGCATGATGACATTTACTCTTTCCTACAAAATGGCATGTCTTTTAGTGACATTAGTTAATTTGTGGACGGGGCAAGAGTATGGCTAGCATGTTATTTGTACTACCCAACTTAGAAGATTGACATAAAGTCTTGAAGTTCCAATTCTTTTTCTGTAGATGGGGTAATAGAATTGTAGCCAGTCATTCATCCTTCCATATTTGTCAGCAGGGGGACCCATTCAAATGCCCATAATCCATGAGTGCTCAAGTTCCTTAGAGGAAAAAAAGCGCTTGGATAGATTCTGCATATGTCCTCTTGTCTTTTAAAAATTTCCTTTATATCATTTATAATCCCTAACATAATATAAACAGGTACCACATTGTAATGTTTAGGGAGTAATGACAAGAACAAAAGGCCATTCATATTTAGTGCAGATTAATATTTTCCTTTGTAATTTTTTGAGTCCAAGTCTACATAGTGCAGTTTAGCTTTAAATTTATACTCTTCCCTGCCTCTATCACCATTGCACTAGAGTTACAAGAATGTGCTATCGAGCCTTAACTTTTCCCTTATAGCTTTGATCTGTGGTCGGTCAGTATAATCTGCAGAGGCAGATACAGTTCCTACTGGGAGAGGAAGATGTGACAAGCCACTTAAAGCCCCCTCTGGCAGGAGAACAGACCTTCAGACCAGCAGGTGGTCTGCACATACTGTGGTTGCTGGCTGGAGAAGGCTAGGATGAGTCATGTGCCCCTGGGCTTCAGCACTGTTGCTCAGTTTGGTCCTCCACAAGGGCATTTTGAACACTCTCTGGAGCTCCTTTGACCCTGGCTGAGACTTTATCTCGTGGGCTTCAGTGCCTTTGTCCAAGCTGAGTTGCAGGAGGAATGATCTTTGGCATCCAGTTGTGCCCAGGTGTGCACCCCAACTCTCTGTGACTGGATCCTAGAAACGCTGTTCAGCACTTGGCTTGCCTCGATTACTTAATAGCTTTGGAAGTTGTCCCTGTCCCACCCGTGTCGAGTCCCAGGCACCTCTGGGCTATTTAGTGCTCACGTTGTGCATGCTACCTTAAAGTCTGAATCCTTGTAATTTCTCGGAAGCTCCTGCTCTGGTTTCTCTCCAGTTGTGATGTTTCATTATAGCAATGGAAGCCTAACTCTGACACTAGCAATTATGCCTGTATATAGCATGTATACATCCATGTATCAGTCAACCAGGGCTCCTCAGAGGAAGTCCAGTCCTCATGGCAGACCCCATTTATCAACCCCTTTGCATGCACAGAAAGGCTGGACAGCTCGGCTGACGTCCCAGTGAAGAGGGTGCTCAGACCAGGGTCCGAAGTCTTGCTTTGTAGACTACTTCCAGATTCCACCTCCTCACCAGAGATGCTATGGACTATGGAGAAGAGAGCCGGTCTAGGAAAATAGCTGATGCATTGGGAAAAAATTTAATTGTATGATGAGTTGGCAGGCCCTAAGTGGCTGGGGAATCTTATTTCCCTCTCTCTTCCTGACAGTGAGGGACCAGTTAGTTTCTTTCCAACAGATAAACCTGAACTGTTAACCCCTTTCCCTTTTTAATTCATGCCCCGTTTCTATTACCACCACAGTAGAGTTTGACACCTCCCCCCGCCCCATCTCTCTTGAAGGGATGGCAGCCTCTCCTCACTCAAAGGTGTCTGACTGGGGTGGGGTTACTGCCAAATTGTGGGCGCTACACTCCCAAGAGTATCTGGTCTCTGCTCCGATAGGAAGCTAAAGCCTCCAGAGTGGTGTGTGGGGTGTGTGGCTTGGTAAGAGGCTCTGATTGGGACAGCTCCCTCTGGGCCCAGAATCCCTGGGTGGCTGCAAGTGAAGCGTTGCTCCCCAGAGGTTAAGACTGAGTCAAGGGGACTGAGAGCTACTGCCTTCTCAGAAGCCAGAACACACTGTGACTCATGTTCAGTTTGAGACCATTTGCCAAAGGTACTTACAGGCTTGGCACTGAGCTATGGATGGCTCCTAACTTCCAAGCTCCCCCACAAGCCATCTCCTTTTGGAATTTTCTTCCTAGCATGTAGTTCCTGTATGGCTCTCTACCACCCACCCCCTGTAGCAAGGTGCCAGATTTCCCTAGATGCCACCAACCGGAAGCTGTGGCTTTCTGCTGGTGCCTGTAGTATTGTACTCAGAGAGAACTTAATTTTGTTGCAAATATGTTGACCGGGTTGCATACGGTTCCAAGAGGCAGGGCGGTCTCCCACTGATGGGAAAACAGCAATGTGGCTGTGTGGACATTGATCTGAGTTCCAGTAAACTTGAGCTGGGAGGGTGTGATTATGCCATCCCAGTGTGGCAGGATTTGTTCATACGCAGCCTGAAACAAGAGCCAAGTGTTTTAGTGTCCTGCAGAATTGCTTGTTTTTAATCATTGGGACTTGATGCCCACCACTGAGGGTGTACATTAGAGGCCCTTTACATTGATTTGTTAGAGGCTAGATCCAAACAGTGTAGACTGGAGGGTCATTTGAGGCCAACCACACATGTGCAGGGAGGAGGTGATGTCTCAAGTCAGAGAGAGGCCTCCTTGTCCTAGAGACAGCTCCTCACTGGGCCTCTGACTCGAGGCATAGAGAGGAAGGAGTTAAGAGGGGATATCAGAAAGAATTTCTGGGAGTCTTGAAATAATAATGCTTGCGGGCCACAGGGAGACACGGAGGTGGTGCTTTGGTAGAGGTGCTGAGCTCCCCCTCCCCCCCCATGCAACTTTCTGTCCACTTGATTTTGTCATGAGTTTGGCCTCTTAATAAGTCAATGCTTCCTGGTTGAATCCAACATTCTACAGCGTGTGACCTTACTGTTCCCACGGCCTTAACTTCCAACTCTGCCATTCTGTTATATGACAAGACTCTTCCTGGGGAGATAGTACACACACACCTAGTCACCCAGATAGGAAGCCCAAGACAGAACAAAGTATAGATACCATTCAAATCCAGCTTGGTAAACCAATGTGTTTTATACGGTTACTTATAGGAATATTGGTGAGGGGTTCCTTACATGAACAGAAATGACTCAAAAACAGATGCATCACTACAGCATGGGTGACAGACAGCTCACAAAGCTGTGAACCTGAACAACGGCACAGCCTTTGGACATCCCCAGGTTGGAGAGCATTCCTTCCCAGTGACTCAGTTGGGTTAACCTTCTTGCAGGCAGCTCAGCTGGTTTCTGCTTCTTCCAGGTTGCTGGTCTCACCTCAGAGTCTTTGCAGCTTGTCTTGTCTGACAGTGACTATCAGCCATCTTTATGGCTTACTATTAGAGCGAGGGGCTCGGTAAATCTGGTCAGTTTCAGGGACTTCCAGAAGCTGTTTTGTGTTGTTTACCTTCGCTTCCCAGCAGGATGGAGTGTTTCAGTCTTGGAGGAAACTGCTATCTGACACATTCTTTCACTCTCTTGACCTTACCTATTGACTTGTCCTCTTGCTTGCAGAGTTGCACTGCTGTGATTCTCTCCCAGATCTGGATGCAATTTTTTTCTGAAGCGCGCATCTCTTCCAGACAGACTCCTCTGGGGGAGAAGAGAGATAACAACTCATTGTTGACATCATGCCCCTGACCCTTTGTTACCCTGCAGCACCTACGCTTGGCTTACCCCAGGGATCACCTCCATCAGGTCCTAACTAGTCATGTATTACCTGTGTCATCCTGCCTAGCTGTACTTGAGGAGGATCTGGATGTTGTAGTTGAACAACATGAGGCCAGAGACAGAGTCTACTGGAAGGCTTTTCTCAGTCTCTCCCAACTCAGTCTCCTGATTCTCAGTTTTTATGGGGTTTCCAGCCTCCCCTTCCCTTTATGCTAACCCTGGACCATACAGTCCATCTCTTCCTTCAGCATCTGTCTCATCTCCTGGCAGCCTGACTGGTCCACAGTCTCTTCACTTCTCCATTTATTCAGTTCCCTCTGGCTCAGCAGTCCCAGGCCCTGAGAGAAAACTTTCATCCTGGGCTTCTTTGTTACAGCATTTATTATACCATAAGTTATCTTGTCTTGGTGCTTTGAAAAAATCAGCTTCTTTACTAATAATCTAGGTTAGAAACAAGAAAATGTACCTATTGAAAGTATGCATCTTGATGAATTCTGATATTATTTATTCCTGTAACAATTAGCAGGGCAAGATAGAGGTTATTTACAACACGGCCCTGGGCCCTTCTCCTTCTCCCAGCCCTGTGACCACTGCTCTGATTTCCTTCACTCAGTGTGATGTTTTAAGGTTTTCTGTGTGTAGTGTGCACGCTGGAGGTCATCCAACCTTTTGACAGCTCCATTGTGTGAACACACCATTGGTGGCTCACCTGAAGCTAGATCCTTTCTAGTGTTTGGTTACTCTGCCTAAAGCTACCATGCACTACAATCTTTGATGCTCACATATTTTATTTCTTGAGTAAATTCTTAATGATGGAATCATAGAGTTAAAGAGTAGGTATGTATTTCGATTTTCTTAAAGAGCTAACATGTTCCGCCAAGTGGGTACCTGCACATATATTCCTATCAGCAGTGTGTATGTATTAGAGTTCCAGTGTTTCATGCTCCTGACAGCATTTATGATTGTCTATCTAAATTTAGTCATTCTAGTAGACTAGAATGCAGTAGACTAGTAGACTAGGTGCACAGAGCTCTCTGGAGGCATTAGTTTTCACTCTGTTTTATTTTGCTGTTTCAATTTTTTAAAATTAGATTTCATGCTCAGACATTGGAATTCAGTGCAGTGGCACAGTGTTCCCTTTTCCTGATTGAGTGGACCCAGTCTGAATGTCACAAGTCTCTTGTCTTCACTCCACTTAAAATCAAAATAGGACATGTAGGAAGATGCTACCCACGTAGCAGGTGTGCTGTGGGAGATTAAGCTCTCTTGCTTTCAGCCAATGGCTTCTAAGATACCCGCCCAATGTGGGGCGTGGTTTTCATTTTAAAAAAAGCCGGAAGAGGTGTGGTTTTCATTTTAAAAAACAGGTGGAGTGGCCAACAGTCCTGCTCTGGAACTCTCAGGCTGTAGGGCCCTTAGTGTATGAACTCGCACGGCTCCACGCACCATGCTAATGCTCAGCTGAAAGATTTGAGGGTCAGTCTCAAGAAGCAGGGTGGTATGCAGTTTCCAAAATGGCACTTGATTTTTCTATAACTGGTACTCTGGATTCTGCCTTCTGCTAATGGTAGAAAAAAAAATCAAGCCTTCCATTCCAGTTGTCCTAGCTTCATTCTGTTGCTGTAATAAATCACTGTGACAAAAAGCAACTTTGGGGAAAACAAGTTTATTTGGTGTCCTGAGAGGTTGTGACACACATAAAGAAGCCAGAGGTCTCTTTATGAGGCAATAAGACATTTTGGAAACATCTGTCCCTGTACTTACTCAGGAACAAGAAAGATAAAGCAAAGTAAACTTACAAAGATCAGCAAGATTCAGTGGGCTAGAGGAGTTGGCCACAGATCGAATTGCAAGCCTCTTCCCGCTCTACACTCAAGCAACTTCGTGGCGTATATAGCAACAAAGATAGACTAGCTGAAGCTACCTCTGTCCTCCACAGAGATTTATGCTGATGGGAAAAGAATGATGTAGAAAGATGATAAAAGTATCCTATAAAGATACGAAATATAAACATTGTTTTGTGCCAGAATTTGAATAATGACTACAGAAGCTTGTGCCTGAGGATCTTTCTTGGGCACTCTGACCATTAAGAGTTAGTAACGCAGTATGCCTGGGATTGCTTAAAGATGGCTTTGGCCTAATGCCTTTGTAGCCACAAAAGCAACTAGCCTGAGAACAGCTTGTCAAATACCTCTAGAGTTTTAAGAAATTGGGTTATGGGGTTGATGAGTAAACATGGTTATGAAAGATAACTGTTTATCAATGATGTCAAAACTTGAAGGAAAATGATTGGAAATAAGAACTCTGTTCTGCCATAGTTTATTACTGATTACTAAAAGATGAGGGAAAGGAAGTGAAACACATGGTCAAAACCAAAAATGATATGATCTATGTTTTGGAACAACATAAATGTATCCGTACTTATTAAACTCTGTATAAATAATGAACTTCTGTATAAATAAATAGTCAGTCAGGCTGCACGATTCTCCCGACCACCATGGTCTGGCTCCCTCCATCACTGACTGCTGGGACCTGTCCACCGTAGGAGATGGCTCTGGCAGTGTCCAGTTTCAGGAGACTCCATTTCCATGGCGAACTCTGGGTGGGAATGTGAAGCCGCGCAGCCACAGTCAAGAACAGAGGAAGAGTAAACATGTGGGTGCTTGGTTGGTCGCTTTGCACTCAGCTGGCTCTCTCTGCTCTCACACAGTCCAGGAAAGGAGGGAATGATGCTGTTCACAATGCATCAGTGTCTGCTATGTCAACAATCAAGATAACCCCCCACAGACACATCTATGGACCATGGACCATTGACCACCCTTATCTAGACAGCTCCTCAGCTGAGCTCTCTTCTCAGGTGACACAAGGCCCTAGCAGACTGACTGTTAGAATTACCCAGCACACCAGTTCAAGCAAACGCAGGACCTTTCAGTCCTGCACATGGTCAATCAGGGATTTAAGCAAGCTCAATGTTTCCTTCCCTCCATCTTTCTTTTCCTCCCGTATCCCCATTCCTTTCTCCCTCCCTCATTCCCTTCTTTTAATCCCATTCCTCAACATTGTCCATACAGTAGCTACCAGGTGATGGCTGTTAACTTGGGCCCTGGGCATTGCATTGTTAATTCCCAAATATCCCACTTGGTCCTTGGTCTTGGGGCAGGGGTGGAGGACTGGGGGAGGCTTATTCTATAGAAGGATCCCAGAAACTTTACAGAGGTCCCTATAGCTTGCTTGGCTATTTTAATTCTGGGCTTCCTGTAGGTCTATGTGTTCTGGTGGAAGCTCCACCTCAGTCCCTGGCATCCCAAGGGGTCTGGGATGTTTTGATGGAAGCCCTACCATTATCTATATATATCCAAAATGATTGGGATGTAGGGGCCCCATTCCATGCTCTTGGTCTCACTCCTGCCATTCCAAACCCAACCCCTGAGAAAGTCCACCCAAAGGAAGCTCCTCCCTGGGGTTGCTCAAGGCCACGCCTCCAGGCTATATAAGGCCTGGTAGCCATATTTTCCATGCAATTCCTTCCCTAACTTTCCAAGGGTCACTCAGGAGTTACTTTGCTTGGCTCAGATTAAACCTGGATTTACAAAATTCAGCCTGATCTGACTTGTTACGTCGGCCAGGGGACCTAAATTTTCACCATGTTCTCAGGCATTCCTCCTAGCTGTCCGGTCTCCACTGTGAAAGAGGACCCTCAATAAGAGGTTTTAGTCTCTTGGATTACATCCTGGAATTGGAGACCCAGATTCTCTATCCACTGTTCCACTGTAATCTTAAACCCAGATGTTCTCCCACGGTCCTTGCATTACACGTTAGCTCTGATGAATGCGTCTTTGAAATGTGACCTTTACTTTAGGATACATTCCCGCGGTACTTTTATTACATGCTAACTCTGTCTTAGGGGTTCTATTTCTGTGAAGAGGCAGCATGACCACAGCAACTCTTACAAAGGGAAACATTTATTTGGGGTAACTTACTTTCAGTTCCAGAGGTTCAGTCCATATCATCGTGGCGGGGAACATGGCTGCATGCATGGCGCAGGCAGACATGGTGCTGGCTACATCTTAATCAGAAGGCAACAGGAAGTGGACTGTGACACTGAGTGAAGCTTAAGCAAAAGAGGCCTCAAAGCCCACCCCTACAATGACATATTTCCTTCAACAAGGCCACACCTCCCTATGAGCTTATGGGGGCCAAGAACATTCAAACTACTACAAGTTCTGATGTGTGTGTGTGTGTGTGTGTGTGTGTGTGTGTGTGTTTAAAAATAAAACTCTACTCTGTCTAAGCTCTATGCTCTTCAGTCTAGATATATAGGGAGGTTTCCCAACAAAAATAAGCCAAACCATTATGTTTTAGATAGCTAGTTAGGCTTAAGCCAAGGCTTTTAAGATTTGAGTTTTGAAAATCAGTGTTGTTAAATTGACTTTTGACACAATGCTGTCCTTTCCCTCCTAAGGGTAGTATGTAAGGAATATTGCCTGCCATCTTGGGTAAATGGATAGAGGGTGGTAGGAGCAGGGGGCACAGGGGAGGAAGGAAGGGAGAGGAGCTCTAGCCACCTCTTTAGAGAGGTGAGACAGGAGGTGAACTTTCAAGAAAGGGTAAATTTTCTTAAGAGGGTTCAGGAGCTAAACAGCCCTTTCAGACCAGGAACCTAGAATTAACCAAAGCGTGAGTTGCCCCAGCCTGATGCACAGGTCACTGATCGGGCAGTCAAACCACACAGAGGAGGATGTGTGTTCCAGGCTAGATAAGACTGGGGGAAGTTGCTGAGGAGCTTTCTTCGTTTACCTCAGAGCCCGGAGGGATTTCTGACAGCCCAGCTGTGTGTCAAGGAAACCCAGCCCTCCACTCCCTTTTCTTCTCTTCTGCTGACAAAGCATTTCATCCAGTCTCAGCACCACCAGGGGAGTAGACAGGGTTGTCTTTAGTCGCAGAGAAGAAACTGTGGCCAACAAAGGCAAGTCATTTTGTTAGAACCCCAAGCAAAGGGTGGTTCTCATTTCTCATTATATAAAACACCTGCCTTTAATGTTGCACTGAAGGTCAAAAGCTGCTGGGAAGGGAGACCTGGCTGGCTTGAAGGGTGTGGTAGAAAGATCTTGGCAGATCAGTCACGCTCCAGTGGGAGGGCCACACGCCCAAGAGTATATGAGCAGTACAAAGTATACTTGATGACTTTTTTTTTAAAATAAAGTATATATAACTTTGGGTTGGTAGGGAAGGGGGTGTATTTTTTTTGGGGGGGAATATCTTTAAATATGCTTTACAAAATTCTCAAAGAACTAGGAAAATGAGAAAGATAACATTCTTCAAACAACAGCAAACATGCCCTGTAGCATCTCACTGCCGAGGATGTATACTACAAATATTCATTTCTTCCGTACTTAATAATGCTTTAAAACAACGTGATGACAGTGCATCCTTAACTGAAAAGCCTGTGAGGAGTCTGAACCTTCCCTAAGTCTCCTTGGTGTATTTGTATACTTCGTAATAGGGCTCTGTTGTCCCTGTGTGTCTGCGGGTACCTCAACCATGGACTCAACTAAACCCAAATGGGAAATATCTCTTCAATGTTGTACCCATGCTGGACTTGCACAGATCCTGGTCACTCTTTTCTAACAGTTTATAATAGCTTTTCTTGTAGCATTTAGAGTGTGGGAGGTTTTCTGAGTCAAAGATGATCTGAAATGTAGTGGGTGAGTGTGTGCCGGTTGTACGAGTGTAGTGTACTGTTTGTTCTACATGAAGACTTGAACATCTGAAGATCTGGACACTCTGAGGGGCTGTGGGACAAATTCTGTGGATGGGAAGAGATGGTCATGCTTCCAAAGACATATGACTCTTAAAATGCTGTGGAGCTTGTTAACGTTTCACTTAGAGCTGGCAACCTGATAAAGAACCGTAACTGGTGATTTAATTAAGATGCTTAAAAACATCCAGGGTGTGTGTGTGTGTGTGTGTGTGTGTGTGTGTGTGTGTGTATGCATCTGTGTGCCTGTGTGTGTACTATTCTTTACTGAAAATTGCAACAGAGTCTAGGGAGGAGATGGAAGGCAGCCCAGAAGTGGGGCACAAAGCCAGAATTACCGGATGCCAGGATAATGTATCCCCGGTGGATTGCTCCTCCCGTCTCTGCCTCTGGTGAATAGCATCAACCAGAGTAACCAGAGTATCCTGAGCACTGGTGCCCAAGGCATCACCCCTCTTCACTTGTACCTTTTCTGAAAATCTATTTTTAATTACAATAGTGTTGCGGAATGTTTGTGTACACTGTAGAGATGTATCTCTGCCTATGGCACCTTCTGATTGGTTTAATGACTGTATGGCCAGTAGCTAGGCAGGAGAGGATGGGTGGGACTTCTGGACAGAGAGAAACTGAGAGGAGAAATCCATTTCGCCAGCAGGCTCAGAGCCATGTGCCAGGAGAGATTATCAAAAAATTTGGGTTAATTAAGTTATAAGAGCTGGTTGGAAACAAGCCTAAGGTAAACGCCAAGCTTTCATAATAAATAATAAGTCTCGGTGCCATTATTTGCAGCCGGTGGTTCCAATGAGAAAGTACTGCCACACAGCAGAATCGCAATGCTTTCCTTACTCCGTTTCCTCCCTCTAACCTCCCCAGTCAGCCTCCTTTGAGTTCCTTCCATGTCCCCCTTTCTCAACTTGATAGCCTCTTTTTTTTTATTGTTCTTACACATATATATGTATGTGTATTATTTTCAAATATATATATATATGTACACATATGTACACACACATTTAAAATGTTCTTAGTCTGTTTTTGCTGCTGCTATGTGTATAGTTTCAGGGACAACCACTTTGCATTGGACCACCAAAAGGAGGCCGTCTCCTGGAATTTTGGCTCTTACAGTCCACACTCCCCCATCTTCCTTGATGTTCCCCAAGCTATAGATGCAAGAGCTGTGCTGTAGGTGTATTAAATCTGTGATCTCTTAATTGTTCCGGTTATGGTTTTCTGTAATGGTTAGAAGGAGGAGAGGCGTCTCTGACGAGGGATGGTAGCTACATATAAGTATCTGATTTAGAGCGCAGTAAGGAATGATGCTGATGGAGCAGAGTGGTATTAGTAGATTCTTCTCTAAGACCCATGATATCACTAGCCCAGGGAAGCTGGCTAGGTTTCTAGTACCAGGCTTGGCTTCCCTTCTGTTGAGTGGGCCTCAAGCGCAAACTTGTGAATGCCGTTTAATGCACCTTTACGGATATCCTTCTGTGCTGGCAATTGCTGTGGGTTATAGGTATTGCGGCTGTGTAGGATTATTTAATTA
>JAQHUG010000122.1:5430118-5490133 GCA_028555095.1 Dicrostonyx torquatus
TTTTTACTAATTTTATAAATGAAAACACACGTTCTCTAAGGACCGACAGCAAACTGAGCTTAATGGATCTCGCATGTCTAAGCAACCATTTATAACTATGTTATTAATAGCTGCTATTCTGATAATTTATAATGGATATTGCCAAGATCACTTTACCATTCTAGAGCTGAAATGCCTTATTAGGCACGTATATTGTATATAAAATTTCACCCCCAAAACTGGTGGCCACAAACATTGAGAGACGATTGGGCTAGAAGAGCTCTGCTAAATCTCAGTGGATTTTCCCAGTGACAGATTCATAATTTGAAGGTATTATTGGGATATGGTTGAAATTCAGAGGTGGATTGTAGTTGGAAGAAGCATGGAGTGGGACCTGTAGAAATTTGCATGGAATGCTGTGCTTGAATCCTTTTTTTCTTGAGACAAGGTTTCTCTGTAGCTTTGGTGCCTGTCCTAGAACTCACTCTGTAGACCAGACTGGTCTTGAACTCACAGATATCTGCCTGCCTCTGCTTTTCGAGTGCTGGGATTAAACGCCTGTGCTACCATCGCCCAGCACTTGAATCTTTTATACTTAACTTACCTGGATATTAGAACACTTTTGGTTCCTGAAAAACTGCAGTATTTACTATATTTTAACTTTTATTTCATTGAATATTGGTAAAATATATAAGATATATATTTTATATAAATTTTACATTATCTTCTATGATTGTTGCAAGGGAGAGGGCTGCTTGTTCGTCCTGGCCGCCCAGCTAGCTTAGCCCTGAAATAACCACACAGAAACTGTGTTCATTAAATCACTGCTTGGCCTATTAGTCATGTTGTCTCTCCTGACTCTGCTTTCTTCTTCCCAGAATTCAGTTCTGTCTTCTCGGCCTACCTAAGTTCTGCCCTATCAAGGGCCCAAAGCAGTTTCTTTATTAACCAATGAAAGCAACACAAAGACAGAATGACTTCCTATACCATATGGATAGCACAACCCTATCTTTTGCTGCAATTGTTGTACAGAGATTGTTAACTTACAGTAAACATTGATTCCATATTGGTAATTCCCATTGCAAACATTTCCTCTAAGTTTTCCTAACTTCTCAAACTTTTTTAAAAACATATTTTATGTATATGAATGCTCTGTCTGCATGTTTGCCTGCATACCAGAAGAGGGCATCAGATCCCATTATGGATGGCTTTGAGCCACCATGTGGATGCTGGGAATTGAACTCAGGACCTCTGGAAGAGCATCCAGTTCTCTTAACCTTTGAGCCATCTCTCCAGCCCATGAAATTTTTATTTTATCCAACTCATCTTCCCTATAAAAAGATTCTCACTTTCAGATCATTGAAATCATGTTTTCCTTTACAGCTTTCTTATTATGCTAAGGTGTCCTCCCATCAGAGGTTATAAAAACCACATTCTTGCACTTTATTTCTCTGCTTCAGACTCTGGTTTATCTAAGGTATATCTACTCTAAGGAGTAAGCCTGATTTAGAAGTTGGATTTGACTCAGCTGTCTAATCCCTATCTCTGCTTTCTTCACCCTTCTCTCTGCTGCAGACAAGCAGTTTTGAAGGCTCCCTTCTCTGGGACCTTTCTTTCATTCCTGCAGTAGAAGATCAGAGCCAAGAATATGTAACACACACACACAAACACACAAACACACACACACACACACGAGAGAGAGAGAGAGAGAGACAGAGAGAGACAGAGAGAGACAGAAAGATAGACAGATACACATATACACAGAGTGAGAGAGACAGACAGACATGCACACACACAAAGAGAAAGACACAGAGACGGACAGACAGAAACACACAGTGAGAGAGAGAAGCAGAGAGATAGACAGACAGACACACATACATTGGGTAGGGTAAGGTGGGATGGGACAGGCAGCATTGGTTTTACTTGTTGGGGTAAGATCATAGCTTGTTATCTGACCCAGCATTTGTTGGTTGCAGTGTTTAAGAGCAGCAGGGAGGACTCACTGTCCAAAGGCCTTTCTTGTTCACCCTGGAGCCTGAGTGGAAGGAGAGGACCATGCTATAAATAGCTCCTTGGTATGTATGGAATTTTCTTTCTTATTGTGTCTGAAATACCATGGTGGTTTCTCTTGATGTTTGTGATTTCAGGTGCTAGATTAAGTGTTTCTTGATTTTAAGTGCCCTAAGAGAAGCCACTTGCCACAGTCAGTAAGAAGCAAACTTCCCAGCCCCACTCCAGATGCGGTAGATCTGCTGCGGAGTGTGTGAGACTCTGTTCTTACTCACTGCACAGATGTTACACAAGTGTTCAGAACCTCACTGTAAGGTCATGGACACAGTATGGTGAGACGTGCACTTCGTGCTCTACTGAAGGGCAGGGCTGATATGAAGGAGAGAAATAAGGCTGCTGGGTGAGATGATTCAGCTTGAAAGATGCTTGCATCCAAGTTCGAGGATCCAAGTTCAATCCCAAGGACCTACATGTGGGAGGAGAGAACTGACTCCAGCAAGTTGTCCTCTGTGCATTGGACACACATTCCTCATACACAACTAAGTAAGTGTAATACAAACATTCAAAGATGAAAATAAATAAACAATTTGGCACCTTTTCTGGGGAGCCAAAAGTTGGGATGAAAGAAGGAGCCATGGCACTGACCAGTGGAACTGAAACAGGGAAAACTTGTGTCTTTGTTCCTCTCCATCTTCCATCCTCTACCTCACTAAGCTGACAGAGCAGAGAGGACACCAAGGACAATCAAGACAATTAAAAAGAGAAATGACTTTCACAGGAGCTTGTGATGTACCTGCACTGCCATGGTCACATTTTAATCCAAATTTTCACTGTCCCTTAATGAAATTGCTTAAGACTTGGAACACAGGAGAGTCCCTGCCGGGCTCTGTTCTTGGATGCCAAACACACAAAACACTTTTGTTAAATAAACTAACCACCTTTCTAAAGGAGGGGAGTAACCACACTCTTAAAATGCCAAAGGTTTTGGACAATAACTCTCTTTAAGTTCAAAGAGAAGAGATGAAAACCAACGTTACCTACCCACTGAAAAGCACCATTAGTTCAGAGCCAACCGTCCCCTTCCTGCAAGTAATAAGGCTTGTCTTTTACATGAAAATGAAGGGACTGTAGTGGAGGATTGTATTCAAGGTCAAGTCTAACGCAGACCAAAATCGCTGCACATTTGTTGAATGCTTGTTTCCTTGAGAAAATATATTAACAGGGATTTAGTAAAGATGTATTCATCTGGATTGAACGAGAACCAAGATTTGGGAGAAGGCCTCTGTAGTATCCTGAGAGGTCATCCAACCGGTCACAACAGTCTTTTCATAAACAAGTCCTGTGCATGTCACCTGAAACAGGATGTTTGGAATACAGCTACTATTCTTAAGAATTTGGTCTCTGGGGGAAGAGATGCACAAAATTATAACTACTATAAAACACACAGCTATTGGCTTTAACACTGTCAATAGATCGCCCATGTAAGGTAGAATTTACTAACTCACTTGTCCCAGTGAAGTGATTAACCTCTGATTCAAAAACCTATTGCAATGGAAATGTCCTAAGATGTATGTGATATAGCAATGCTTCATCACTAATAACTTTCATTTCTCTCATCCTTGTCTTAGTGTCATGGCTGTTGTGCATTTTTCTTCTACAGATATTCCCCATAATGCCTTTTCTGTTATTTTGAGGATAAAGGGGAATAGCAGAGTTCAAGGGGAAATGGGAATGGGAGGCTTCTTAGGGATCGGGGAAGGAAGGTAAACAACAAAAGAAGGAGCAGGGTAAAATAAAATAAGAATCTTTTAAAAAAAATGTCTTAAGGGATCATTATTAACTATCTAAAAAACCATAATGCAGGGAAATCTGTGTATAAAGATACATATACAGTTTAAACTTGGGCTGACAATGTTCCCTCTCTAAAGACCACTAGCAACAACTCCAGTACTAGACACGAGAAGCCCTTCTTTGAGTTGCTGGTCAGGGTTTTCCAAAAGAACCCCCAAACAAACAGCCTATTGTTGTTGCCCTTGGTTGCCCCCAGATGTGGAAGATAGCATGCATTTTGGGAGCAAGATCTGGAGACCCCCGAGGGAGCCAACCAACAGCCTTAACCAGCAGTGACACCCATGAAACACATCAATGACCATCATGGGCTCTAGGGGTGAAGTAGTGGCATGCATACCCTGGCTGCTCTCTACTTGGGCTGAAGACCAGATGGACAACCTGGGGAGGCACTCGACTCTGCTCTGAATGAAAATAACTGCTTGAGTTTACCAAGGCTTGTGATGGCAAAATGTCCAGCCCCCACCAGTTATATTAAATCGCAATGGCTATAATAGTGCCTTTTGTTCCTAGAGTTGTACGTCTGGAGCAAGCAGCTAGAGTTGCAGTGCAGCTTTGTCAGAGCGTTTGCAATATTCGAAGCAGTCTAACTTTCAGGAAGGTGGCCTGTTTGACTTAGCTGCTCATACCGTGCTGCTCATGTTAGTCAAGGCACCAGGAATTAGGGATTTTAGCTCCCTAACACGTACTTTATTTAAAGAAAAACAAACATTAAAAGAGATGTTTACAATAGAGGCCTGCCTTTAATACTGACGCTTTCATTCTTAGTTAAATACTCTCGGAGGAGAGTTGGATAATGTTCTGCTTCATGGAAACTTCGGAGGAAAAAGGTTTATTTTGCTCTCAGCCTTGGAGATTGAAAGCTTAACCAGTGTGGCGCTGGTTTTAGTTGAGGACTCTCCCCTGGCTGTGTCACGTGATGACAGATGGGATCATGGTGAACGACTGTATGAGAAGAATCAGATGGTAAAATCAGGAAGCTGGAGAATAAGAAGGGGCCAGGGTTGCCCTTATGTGCCAGTTCTCCTGAGAGCTGACCATTGCCCCCAAAGAATTCTTGCAATTTCTTTCAGGGGTAACGCTTCTGCTGACTTAGTCCCCTCTCAACAGGCTCCACTTTTCAAGTGTCCCAGCACCTACAGTGAGGATGAAGCTTCTGATGAATGAACTCCTCAACACAATTAACGTCCAAACCACTGTGTAGGAACATTGGTTTTTCTTGCTTTCATTGTCCAATTTGTTCCACTAAAAAGAACACCGGGTGGCAAGCTGTCATCATTTCCATGAGCTTGTGCCATGCCACCAGTGGGCATGCCATCAGCAGGGCTGTCTACCAAGAAGGTCTTGAGCATGGCCAGACGTTGCAGACGGCTGCATGATGCGCCTGAGTGAGAGACCATGCATAGCATAGGTGATACGATTGGCTGGCTGGAGACTGCATTTGAGTTTCCCAGTGTCTTCAATAACCAGCCAAAGTTAGGAAACTTGAGCTCAGTGTTTGAAGAGTAACTTCCTCCCAGGAACTGCCTTTGGGACTTGGTTTGAGCCCCAGCCAACTTTCTGAGTCAACTGAATTCTGCCAGAAGCATCAGGATTCCTGGGCATGGGAGTTAGAAGGGGGCCTTGCAGGAGGGCAGGAATATGACACAGCACCTAGGGACTCCTCCAAAAGGGACACTCTGTACCTAATGATGCACAGTGATGGGCTTCCTGAGAACATCAAGGCCTGTTCTGGACTCTGAGAAGCTCTGCTGCTGACTCAGGAAAGTCAGCTGACTCATTCCCACACTTTACAAGATGTCTTTCTGTATTCAGAAAGAATACAGAGGCTAGAAGTCATGCGCTAATGACTTATATGACCAGTGTCTAGAACAGTCTCCCCCTGACTCCTCCGGGGTGGTCATCTCCTCCTTTATGATTGGTTGTTTTTCCAAAGGGCTGGTGCAATTTAGGTAAAGTCATCTCAATCCCTATGTAAGAACCTCTTAGTTCCTTTTAATGAAAGATCTGGAATTCCTGGCTAGTGATGAACAAGCTCTGAAGGGTCTTTTTTTTTTTTTTTGAGACAGGGTTTCTCTGTGGCTTTGGATCCTGTCCTGGAACTAGCTCTTGTAGACCAGGCTGGCCTCAAACTCACGAAGATCTGCCTGCCTCTGCCTCCCGAGTGCTGGGATTAAAGGTGTGTGCCACCACCGCCCGGCTAGCTCTGGAGGGTCTTAACACAAGCCAATATGGGCTTCTCCACTCAGGTCATACTGTTTTGATAGGTTGTGAAAGCTCAGAGTATTTCAACTGGTCTGACCATGGCCTGTGATGGATCAAGCTCTTTTCCTCAAGTACCTAAGACTGTAATTGGTAGTTATTTAAGAAAGATTGCAAGCATTATGGATGCCTCATGAAAGGGGAAGTATCACTGCGCACTTGGGTGGAATACTAGTTTTTGGTCTTGTTCTGCTGCTTAGCTCTGTGGTCATGACAGGCCTCAGAGACTCGGAATCTCAGTTCCTTGACATCACAATTGAGATATTGCATCTGTAACAGGAGGCATGAGTCAGGAAGGTCATGTGAGGATTGGAGCTCACTAAAACCAAGCCGTGTTTGGGAGAGCCTGGCCCACTGATGGGGCTATGCGTCCATATTTGGTTCCCAGGAGTTTTAGGGAAAGAGACATTTGTTTGAAGTCCAGAAGTACAGTAAATAACGATTCTATGATTCTTTGAGGACCAAGGTGGGGCATTTTCACAGAAGTTAGCCTATTGACTGGGTTGACACAGTCCTAAGTTGAATGAAGTGTAGTTTTCAGTGCAAACCGCTATTAATGGTTAACAGCAAAGAACTGGCAATATCCCCTAGTTAAGGAAGTGCTCCCTAAGCAGCTGTGATTGTACTGCCCTATACACACTAGCCAGTCTTGTGTGCTACATGCAATAAACCATCCTTCTAAATGAAGTGCTGTATAGAGAGACATTTGAAGTCATCATGAAAAACTCAATGGATTTCAAGAGATAAAATTCTGTGAGTATATCTATGTAAACACTGTGCTGCTGAGGGGTCCTGGAGTGGTCTCCAGTTTGAATCTGTTAAATGTAGAACAGCTATCAGTGCTCTTGGATGTTCTCTGTGACAAGCTCTGCAACACTTTTGCACTGATCATAAATTAGGAGTGAAATTAGTAAGTCATAGGCTGTAATCATGTTTTTATTACATCATATTTTTCATTATTCGTTCCTTAGAACAGTAGGTATGCTGGAGAGTTCTAGATGCTTGTTGAGTCTTCATCAACCCAGGAGCTTGCTTTCCATTTTAACTCTCTGGTAGATAGATGTGTCCTGATACTTCATTCTAGTTTAGTTACATTTGTTTTATGGCTAATGAGCTTAAAGTAGTTAAGTTTTTGTTCCAGTATTTATTGGTGATCTGTTCAAATATTCTCTTTTTAAATGTCTGTTCTATATTTTGTTCATATTTTTATTGAGCTATCTAGACCTTTCTCATTGATTTCTAGACATTTTTAATATATCGTGGATATGAATAGTTTACCAAGGATGTGACTGATGTTTTATTTTAAAGTTTCAAAGGACAGGATGACTCTCTTATAAGAATCTAAAGCAGTTAGTGACTTTGAGTTGAAGTCTATGTTCGTTTGTAATCTCAAAGGTCAGGATCTGTTAGAACTACATTGCCTGTTCTATACACACAACAACAAAGCACACACAAGGACACATCTGTCACAACTGCCTTTGTCTGGGTGGTGTTGGTGATTAAATCCAGGGCTTTTGCACATGCTAGATGAGTTCTCTATCACTGGATAATGTTATCGTGAGGTAGGTAGTTTCTTTTTAAAGGAACATGGCCAGGGTTTCAGCGATGAATTGGTTGATGAAGTGCTGGTCACACAAGCATGAGATCTGGAGTTTGGATCCACAGAATCCATGCAAAAGCCAGGTAGAAAAGGTGGCTGCCAGTGACTCAGCTCTTGGGACGTAGAGGCAGGGAATCTCTGAAGTCTCTGGATAGCTAGATGATGGAAATTTGGTGAACTTTAGGTTCAGCAAGAGACCTTACAGTGATGTGGGAAGTCCTTCTGTGTATGTGTTGCTTTTATTGGTTAATGAATAAAGAAACTGCTTTGAACCTATAGCAGGACAAAACTTAGTTAGATGGGAAAAAACTAAAGTGAATGCTGGGAGAAAGGAGGCAGAATCGAAGAGATGCCATGGAGCTGCTGCTAGGGTCAGACATGCTGAAACTTTGCCGGTAAGCCACTGGCCCGTGGCAATACCAGATTAAGGGAGATGGATTAAATTAATATCTAAGAATTAGCCAATAAGAAGCTAGAGCTAATGGTCCAAACAGTGATTTAACTAATACAGTTTCTGTGTGATTTTTTCAGGTCTAAGCTAGCTGGGCGGCTGGGAAGGAACAAGTAAGCCGCCTCCACCAACATTGCAGTAGTCAATTTTGAGCTCCTCATGCATATGCATGTATGCTAAACATGCACCTACATACAAATATATAAACACACATACATACAAAAACAAAATAAATAAAAACCAACACTGTATGTTGACAATTAACTAGCCATCCAAGGGCTCTGATGGAGGTGAACATTGAGATGAATGTTTTTATGGTTGTCAATACAACATCCCTTCTGGGCCCACAGAGCAAGAAGAAATTTTGATTTTTCAAGTCAATATAAATTACTAGCTGCCATAGGCTGAGATTCATCTAGTTGATCTGAACAATGGTCTCCCCCCCATTGTCAGTGCAATTGTATCAACCCAGGAAACTGAGGCAGGAAGATGAAAGTTTGAAGTCTTTCTGAGAAACTATGCAAGTTCTTGTCTAAAAGTAAAAATAAAGAGATGGAGGTGCAGTTTGCTTGGCAGAATGATTACCTAGCATACAATGTCTTACGTTCAGTCTCCAGTACTGACATATCAAACAAACAGGCATGACAGCTGTGGGTCCCTGGTAGAGAGCTGTTCTGTGAAGTGGCAGCAAATCACAAGGGTGGAGGTGGCCTAGAAGGAATGGATGAAAGGGGTGGTGGGAAGAACTAGGGAAACCCAGGACTCTGGGACCATACAAAGGGGTAGGATTTATTTTTGAAGGGTGGAGTGATGGCTCACTTTCTCTGTCAGTTTGACTGGATATAAGAGGCATGCTTTGGACATGTCTGTGAAGGTACCTAGGAAGAACAAAAGTAGTGAATGAAAACCCAGTATGTGCTTAAGGCAAGTCCTTCAAGATTTTATTTCTAATTAAGATTTCAGGAAGTTTCCTGCAGTTGAGGGGTTTTCAGCTTTCGTTTCTCAGTTCCCTGCCCTTTCACAGTAAAGCGAAACCTCTCATTTTATAAAATAATCATGCATCAAGGTATTTTTTGATCTGAACAGCGCCATGTAAAGATGGAAAGCATTACTGATTGCTTTCCTCAGGAAGGGTTGTCTGGCTTCACCAAGTCAAATTCTCAGCATGCAGCTGGAATGGTGACCATTTTCTAAGAATTCAAAGTCCAGGATGGGGTGGGGTGTGCTAGCAGTCGTCAGAGGACATCCTGGTATGTCATCTTCTGAAAATTTTGTGCTGTCTCCATGGCAGCTTTCTGATGCTTTGCAAACTTTATAAAATTGATTTTATTGAACTATACATTTCTCTATGCTCCTCTGCCTTCCTCTCCCCTCCCATCCTACCCTCTCCCATGGTCCCATGCTCCAAATTTACCCAGGAGCTCTTGTCTTTTTCTTCTTCCCATGTAGATTAGATCCATGTATGTCTCTCTTAGGGTTCTCTTTGTTATCTAGGTTCTCTGGGATTGTGAATTGTAGGCTGCTTTTTCTTTGCTTTATGTCTAAAAGCCACTTATGAGTGAGTACATGTGATATTTGTCTTTCTGGGTCTGGGTTACCTCACTCAATATGATGTTTTCTAGATCCATCCATTTGCCTGCAAATCTCAAGATGTCATTATTTTTTTCTGCTATGTAGTACTCCATTGTGTACATGTATTCCATTTTTCTTATCCATTCTTCATCAGAGGGACATTTAGGTTGTTTCCAGGTTTGGGCTATGACAAACAATGCTGCTATGAATATAGCTGAGCACATGTCCTTGTGGTACCACTGAGCATCCTTTTGGTATATACCCAAAGTGGTATTTCTGGGTCTCGAGGAAGGTTGTTTCCTAATATTCTGAGAAATTGCTATACTGATATTCAAAGGGGCTGTACCCATTTGCACTCCCACCAGCAATGCAGAAATGTTCCCTTTTCCCCACACCCTCTCCAGCATAAGTTGTCATCAGTGTTTTTGATCTTGGCCATTCTTACAGGTGTAAGATGGAATCTCAGAGCTGTTTTGATTTGAATTTCTCTGATGACTAAGGATGTTGAGTATTTCCTTAAGTGTCTTTCAGCCATTTTAGATTCCTCTGTTGAGAGTTCTCTGTTTAGGTCTGTACTCCATTTTTTATTGGGTTATTGGGGTTTTTTTTTGGTGCCCAATTTCTTGAGTTCTTTATATATTTTGGAGATCAGCCCTCTGTCTGATGTGGGGTTGGTGAGGATTCTTTCCCATTCTGTAGGCTGCCATTTTGTCTTGTTGACTGTGTTCTTTGACAAAGCACAACTTACGTTCATTTATTTATACAATGGTGGCAAGTCTGGTATATCCTGTGCCTGTTATTTAGGTGTGTACTTGTGTTAGATTGTATGTGCATGTGTGTGTAGATGCCCTTAGATGCCAGAAGGGGGCAATAGGTCCCATTGAACTGGAACTACAAATGGTTATCTGTTGGGTCTTCTGGAAAAGCAGCAGGTGCTCATTTATCCAGCCCCAACAATCTTAAGTTGACATTTGTTTTCTGACTATAGAAATCCATGTTTTGCCACACTCCTTAAACCATATCATTATTCAGAAAAAGTGCTTACTAATTCCTTAATGAAATCTTCAGGAAGCTTCTTGTTAGTAGATATTGAACACATGCATTTTATTTAGAAGTAATACATGACTTTCAAGGAATATGTGTCATTCTATGTGAGAAGATTGTGAAGAGCTGCTGGGCATACATGCTTAGCATAATTAAAAGAGTGACACAATTTTTTCTTTTCTTTTCTTTCTTTCTTTCTTTTTTTTTCTTTTTTTGGTTTTTTGAGACAGGGTTTTTCTGTGGCTTTGGAGCCTGCGCTGGAACTAGCTTTTGTAGACCAGGCCGGTCTCGAACTCACAAAGATCTGCCTGCCTCTCCCTCCCGAGTGCTGGGATTAAAGGCATGTGCCACCACCGCCTGGCTCACAATTTCTCTACCCAGTGATTTGGGCTCACTACCGTGGTATGTGGTAGTCACAGTATCACTTTCAAAAGTTGGTTCTCTCCTTTCACTATGTATCCCAGGAATTGAACCCAGACCATCAGACTTACACAGAAAGTATTTTTTTTAACCTGCTGAACCATCTTACCACCCCTTAATTGATTTTTGAACTGACAATTTTTAGAGCTTAGTAGTGGTGGCATGTAGAATCTTTCATAGGAGAAGAGTTTTATTTACAAAGTAAAGCAGTCAATTTTTTGATATCCTGACACACACACGCACACACAGACACAATTATATGCACAAACATAGATATAGATAACACTCATCCATACACACAAAATCACACACACCCATACCCGTCCACACACACACACCATGTACCCTCATACACATATAGTCACACACAAAAACATATCCTTACCCATACACTTACATACATACATAAAACCACACATACAAACACACTGATCCGTACATATACATATAGTCACACATACTCACATGCACATCATACACACACTCTCAATCACAACCACACAAGCACAGGCACACATACTTATACATACAAATACACACATCCAATCTCTCTCTCACACAAACTTCTACCACCATTTCGTATATTTACATATATCCTAAGTGAGTATGATATAGAAGGAAATATATATACACACACATATATAAGCATATTCAGAAGATTATATGTATAATTTCTTTAATATAAAATTCTAGAAAAGGCAAATTATCCAAGATTAATAGAAAAGCAGATAGGTGTTGGCCTGGGAAAAGGTAGATGAGACGAGTTGCCAATGGAGCTGAAGAAAGTTTAATATGGTGTACATAGTCACAGAGTTGGGGAGGGCTTTCACTGTTCTGAGAGGATGCAAGTCTTTCATAATAGCTGAGGGGAAAGCTACTTGGTCTCATCTTATGGGGCATTTGTATGGGATCTGGATAGATAAGTGAGCAATTCACTATCTTGTTAGATTAAATTCGTGAATTGTTTAGCTCCCGATGGGCTATGTCTGTTAGGCATCAGTGAGTTGGTACAAGTTAGGCTCCCGGCAGCTAATTAAGACATTATTGGTCACTAGGCACCAAGTGTTCTTGGTTTGGTTATCAAAGTATGGAGATCTGGCTTTTTGTTTCAGTCTTCTGTCTTCCTACTTACCCGCTGAGAGATCAGCAAAATTATGTCAATGACAGGTGACAATGACCTGTCTCTGAAGCTGCTTCAGAGCTGAGGAGAGGCACCAAAGGTTTCCTAGCTGGTGTTTATGGTCCACCATAGGGACATAGGATTACAAAGGGGTCCCAGTTGGTGTTGATGGTCCACCATAGGGTCATAGGATTACAAGGGGGTCCTAGCTGGTGTTGATGGTCCACCATAGGGTCATAGGAGTTCCAGTAGGTGTTGATGGTCCACCATAGGGTCATAGGATTATAAGGGGGTCCCAATTGGTGTTGATGGTCCACCATAAGGTCATAGGATTACAAAGGGGTCCCAGTTGGTGTTGATGGTCCACCATAGGGTCATAGGATTACAAAGGGGTCCCAGTTGGTGTTGATGGTCCACCATAGGGTCATAGGATTACAAGGTATAGAAGGCTCTGGAGGACATTTTGGAGAAGAAAAGTTCTATTATCATGAGAGGGCAAAGATAGATTGATACCATCTGGAAATTGAGAGATCCTTGACGGCAAGAGATGAATACAAATTCTGACAATTGTTGATATCCCTAAGACACATAATGGCCTGTAATCCGGAAGATATTGGCTATACAGAAGTTTAAGAAAGCAAGGGCCACAATCATAAAACAGAATTAAAAAATCAAGAAAGAATCTATAGCATCCCATTGACATATAAAACACTTGGTGTTTTTTATTGGAAGATCCTGCAGAAGTTTGGTTTGGTCTGATCGATGGATGTGATATCTTAGCATCTGGTCTGGGAGAGATGATGAACAAGTGTATTTTCACATAACCTTTGGAAACTTAATCTATTGGATTTGGGAAGAAACAAACTATTCAACATTGAAGGAGGAAGAGATCAAGACTATTGTGCATACATTTTACTGCAGGGATAAGAGATGACATGTCTATTCAAATAATGACTGGGAAGAACAGGTAGACAAGGCCTGGCATGGAGTTCTACCCACTAGGGAAGGTGAGAGCCCACTGTGCCAGTAAAGTGAAGGATTTGGTTCTTATTTTTTCTGGAAGTACCTCTGAGGTAGGAGAGAGCCAAGTTAAGGGAGAGATAATAGGTGTGCATCAGTCACCCAGTGAATCCCTTGAGGTCCTTTGGGTCCTGTGATTTGTCATAGGAGTTAAAAGTTGTATTTTTTTTTAATTATATATACAGTGTTCTGTCTGCATATTTGCCTACTTGCCAGAAGAGGGCACCAGATCTCATTACAGATGGTTGTGATCCACCATGTGGTTGCTGGGAATTGAACTCAGGACCTCAGGAAGAGCAGGCAGTGCTCTTAACCTCTGAGTCATCTCTCCAGCCCTAAAAGTTGTGTTTTAAGAGAAGGGTAAGGTACAAACAATGCAGAGAGAGCCTGGGGAATGAGAGGAACAGATATATTGCAACGAAGATTTTTTTTCTCTAGTAATGATGGAAGAGACATTAAATAGAGAATTGGATTTTTATTTTCTCAGAGCTCAGTGAATTAGTTTAGATAAAAGACTAGAAAGTCTTGAAAAGATTTTTGGACCATTTACAAAGGATTGGCATGGGATAGAGATGGATAAGTGTTATCAAGACATCTCCAATTTGCATCATTCTGAAATAGGGGTTATGGATCACAGGTCCTAGATTTATTTATCTGAAGTTGACCCTTAGGTTCCCTTTGAAGAGAACGTGGCAGTCCTTGGCTTAAGCTCCAAATGGCTCTCTTGAATCTCACCTTGTGCTCTTTTTGGAAAATCAGGTTTTATGTCATGCACAGTGTCTTAGGGTTTCTGTTGCTGTGAAGAGACACCATGACCACAGCAATGCTTATAAAGGAAAACATTTAATTAGGGGCTCATAGTTTCAGAGGTTTAGTCCATTATCATCATGGTGGGGAGCATGGAGGCAGACATGGAACTGGGGAAGTAGCTGAGAGTCCTACATCTTACAGCAAACAGGAAGTCAACTGAGACACTGAGCAGTTTGCTGAGCAGAGGAAAGCTCAAAGCTCATCCCTGTGGTGATACCCTTCCTCTGACAAGGCCATACTTACTCCAACAAAGCCATACCTCCTAATGAGCTCATGAGGGCCAATTATATTCAAACTACCACACAGCTGAACTAAGTTGCCATTCTCTGGAGTTTGGCCATGGGAGAATTTAACACCACCATATAAGGTCCTTTGTAAACTGGCTAAAGCAGGCTGTGTGCACGTTCTCCCTTGGCCTTTTGCAGCAACAGGTCCTCAAGTGAACAAAGAAGGATGGGAATCTTGCTAAGGCATGGACAGAATTTAGTTCTGTGATATTTCTAACTATCTTTCTTGTTGAGTGTTTGAGAGAATGGAAATGGAAAAACACCCCCTCTCCCTTTTCCAGGACACTCGAGACTCACTGGCTGTCGCACTTAAGAGTCTCGGAGGAGCTCCTTGGTGTTTTAAATTGCTTTCTCTACCAGGTGTCCATCTGCAGGGATAGTCAGTTTCTTCCTGACTACATGGCTTCCATTTAAAGCACACGATCCGTTTTTCCCTTCTAAGGATTATCTGTTTTGTAGGACGTATTTAAAGCCCAATCTCTGGGGTCTCCAAGGCCTCTTTGCCAAGAGGAGAGGAGATTCAGCATTTCCTTATCCTGGAGAGCAAGGGTCAAAATATCAGCTCTCTCTTTAGCCATTTAACCTCACGGCCTTAGGTTTCCCAGCTTTGGTTGATGAACATACAGAAAATATGCCATCTTCAGACAGTCCTTCGGTTAAAAACAAAACAAAACAAATGTGTTTCAAAATAAATCCTGATATTGCTATGACTCTGGTGCCTTAACAATTAAAAAGCCTTAGCAGAAAACAATAGTAATTATTTTGATAGCACATAAACTCTGTTTTTTTAAAAAAGCCATTTCTTATAAATGTTACCAGGAACAGATCAGTATCTTAAGAGAACTTTATTGTTTTAATTTGTTTTCATCACAAGTTTTGTTCTTTGAGAATCTATGATCATGTCTACCTCCTAGGCTCCTCCATCCACCTCTCTCTCAGTAAGTTCAGTTAGTACTGCTCATATGTGTATGGATGTGAGGCCATCCACTAGGGCATGGGCAAACCAACCAGCAGCCATGTCCTTAGAGAAGAATGACCGTCTCTTCCCAGGAGCTGTTAACTGCCAGGAGCCCCTTAGTGTAGGGTGGGTGCTGGAGAGCCCCTCTCCCACCTATGGGAGCATTTATGCTGGCTCCCTCTTGTATGGGTCTTGTGCTGCTACCGTGGCTGATGGAAGTTACTGAGGGCAATAGCCTCTCACTGAGTTCCTCCTCGGTGCTTTCTTTCTGCCTTCTCTTGCTCAATGTTCCTGGAGCCTTGGTGTAGGGTTTGGGGGTGGTTCTTGAAGATGGTTCATTTAGGGTTAAGCTTCGTAATTTCTTTTGCTCAGCCTTATGACCAGTTAACCTCATTGTTTGAAGTGGAGGACTGCATTTTAGTTTCATAACAGTGCTCTAAAGTTTGACCTTTGGAATTTAAACAGCACAATTATTATACACCTTTTGTAAACTCCCCGTGATTCACTGGGATCTTCTATTTTGTGGCTAAGAATTTTGTCTTTTGTTTCTCATCTTTCTCATTTTGAAGATATTTAATAATTTTATTTTATAACAAACCTTACTTTACCATGAAATTTTTTTTCTCATGCAAAAACAAACAAAAAAGAAAAAAGAAAAAAAGCCTCTCTTACTTTCCTTCTTACTTCTTATTGGTCCTATCTAGTAAAAGAATTGAATCTAATTTATATTATGATATAACGTAACAGGTTAGGATTATTTAATTACATCTTAAACTCTGGGGTTTTATTTGCTGTCAGACTTAGGTGGACTTTTTTTTAAAGGCTCTTTACCAAATTGTCTTTCTTGGTCTTATAAGAATCTAAGTTTTAAAATGTTACATTTCATGAGAAATGGCCCAGATAAAAAGACTTTTTAATGACTTTAGATATCAAATCAGGCAGAAAAATACAAAGAGTTAAAGTCTTTATATGTTCTCCTTGTGACTGTAGCTTTGGTAACAAGGACACGTGTTTCCAGAGGACCTGGAGGAGGCAGCAAACGGTTGTTTTTCCTTTTATAATATCCTCTACTCAAAGTTTCAACAGAAAACAACAATGAGAACAAAGCAAGCTGTTTCTGCTTGCGATTATGTATAGGGTCAGTATTGGAAAAGAAAATATATGGTTTTGTTTTGAGGGTTTAGGGATCCGATTTAGAGGAGGACCCTCCCCCCACAGTGTGTATGTGTCTGTTATTCTCCAGAAACTGCCCACATTGTCTGAGTTTATTATTATTAGTCTTTTTGATATGGGTTTCATTTGTCTGAAACTTGCCAAGTTGGCTGGGCTGACAGGATCGTGAGCCTCAGGGGTGTGCCAGTTTGTGCCTCTCCCTGGGTGTATGCCACCACTCCTGCTTTTTTTCTTCTTCAAGATTTATTTACTATTATACTAGGTGTTTCGATGTCTGGTCTACAAGAGCCTGCAATGCCCATGGAGGCCGGAAAAGATGTCAGATCCCTGGGAACTGGAGTGACTGATGGTTGTGAACTTCCACGTGGGTACTGAGAACAAAGCCCTACTCTCTGCGAGTGCCACGGTGCTCTTCATCACTGAGCCATCTCTCCAACCTCAAACACCTGCCTTTTTCATGTGGCTTTTGAGGATCAAATTTAGATCTTTGTGCTTGCAAGGCAAACACTTTGCCAACTAGGCTATCTCTTCAGGTCACATTTATAGCAATTTGTCGAGACTACTTCCCAAAGGCAAGCTGGTGGTGACGGACAGTGTGTGACCCACTGTGGGTCTACTTGAGCACTGGCTGAAGGCATCCCCAGTGGGCAATGGACCTCTCATTCATCCTCAATAGAATGGAGGCAATGCTCTATGTTGGGGAATCCCCCGTGAGGAGAGGGCCTCATGCCTGTGAATGTGAAACCCGTTTGCCGTCTGGTGCCACCCACAGTGCCACTGGACCCAAATGTCTGGCACGTTATGCCAGACGGACCCTGAGGTCACAAACTGAAACATCACCCCAGATTGGATGTGAGAACAAGGAAAGACTTGCTGTCCAGGAAGAAAACTCGCTGTCACCATCAAGTTTCTCAAATCAGGCTGCCAGGGGAGCATCTGACACACAGACTCCAGGCGTGTACGCTCTGCTCACTCCTGCTGAGGAACTGCAGCCACAGAAGTGTGTGTGAGGAGTGAGAAGCATCACCAGCAAGGCCAAGGGAGGTGAAGAGCGAGGTTCCCATTCACAGCTCACTAAGGACCCCCAAGTCAGGAGAAACAGACAGGCAATGAAATACCAACACTGTGAGCTGCAGCAGGCCGTCAGGCAGAGGGATGTTGACTGATATCACTACCTCCCATCTCATAGAGAGCTGTCTGACTAAGGCTGCGGTGTGACCCCATCTGCATGCACTAACTAAAGTATTTGTGGGAATTTACCCATAGTTGCTTCCGTTGCCCCAAGAGCCCTTTGTTTTCAGGCTCTGTGCAGTCCCGTCCATTTTCAACTCTAAGAGGTGTGTGGAGGAAAAAGGAAGTTCCTTGTCATCATTCCAGTCAGGACTTGGTAGTCTCTGCTGGGGAGGCAGGAGCCCATGGGAGAACTGGGGGCATGGGGAAAGAACTGGCTACATGGGCACCATATGGAAGGCTCATGGAGCAGATATTGCCCCCCCCACCTTACTACGGTTGTGTAGATTCAGACTAACCACGGAATTGTATCTCTCTTTGCGTTGCTGGGTCAAAGTCCTTAGAAACCAAATTGTCAACGAACAGTGAGCAGTGCTCAACAGCTCCAGTCACGTTGCTGGTTCTCTCCCCTCCTTTCAGTTTGAGCCAGGGTTTGCCATCGGCTCTGTAGGAATGGTGGTGAAGGGAAGGGGTTCAGGGGGAGTCCAGGCACCAAGAAAAGGTGAGAGTAGCTCCTGAGTTCCCTGCCTCACGACCTTAAACAATGATGAGTTACGATAGGAGAAGGGAAAGCAGATTTTCCTGGGTAGAGAAGCAGTTCCCTACAGCAGGGAAGGGGACTCAAAAGTGTTTGTTACCCTGACCTCCTTGGTTGGGTACCTTAATACCCAGTTTATGAGCCCAAGTGGCTCATGACCGTATGGACACTAGAGACTGAGTTGAAAGACTTCAGCTTGGCTAAACTGAGTAGGTACTGGGACTTAACTGGTGAGAGCTCAGGTAGGCGAGCACAACCCCAGGGAAACCTGCCAGACAGAGGAATACCTCACCCAAAGTTACGAGAAGATAAAGAACCAGGAAGTGAGAGGAGCGAGGGCTGTAGCCAGCCATTATTAAAGACCAGTTGTCAGCCATTACCTTGAGAACTTGGACCTTTTAAAATTTACAGCGTCCAGGGCTGGCGAGATGACTCACTGCTTAAGAGTGCTTGCTGCTTTTGTAGAGGATATAAGTTCAGCCCCCAGGGCCCAGGGTGGGCATCACAACCACCTATGAATCTAGCTCGAGGGAATATGATGGCCTCTTCTGGCCTCCATGAATGTGCACACTCACAGATTAAAATATAAGAACATGAAGAGATTAAAATGAAATCAAATTTACAGCTCCTAAACTGCAATTTAAACTCACAGCTCTTGAGCTAAATTTGCAGGTTTTGAGTTCAGGTCCTGCACTCACTATTTGTCCAGAGTTCATCAGGATCTGGTTCTTCTGGTTGGCAGATGTTTCCTTCTGATAAAGCTGAGCGCGCTGGTTAGGTGAGCCAGAGAGACAGCACCTCAACTGATGGATTGGTTCATCAGTTGACCTGTAGGCAAGTCCATTGAGCATTTTCTTGATCAATGATTGATGTGGGAGGGCTCAGGCCACCTTAGGTGGTGCCAATCATGGGCCTGGGTTGCATGAGAAAGCAGGCTGTGCAAGGCCATGGGAGCAAGCCAGGAAGCAGCATGGCTCCATGGTCTCTGCTTCAGTTTCTGCCCTGTTTGTGTTCCTGCCCTGATTTCTCAGTGAGTTGTAAGCTATAAGGTGAAATAGTCCCTTCCTTCCTGACTTGCTTTTTGCGATGGTCTTTATTACACTAACAGAAAGCAAAGTAGGACACTCCTGACTTCTGCTGGTGTAGACCTCAGTGGGGAACTGTCCATGCCAGTGGCCTCCTTTTCCTAACTAGATGCCCGAAAGAGAAGCTGGCTGAATCTTTATCATCATATGTCATAACCTTTGAGAGTTGTTTCTCTTGAGACTAGAAATTTGTGGAAGGCACCACAGGTCCTTAAAACTTAAGACTCCACATATCTACATGAGAAATAGTGGCTATCACAGGTTAAGGTCCCAAATAGACTGGTCCTAATTATTAAAGGGATGGGAAGGGTAGGAATTTGGTTTTTGTTTTTGGCTGATTATTTTACTAAATAGTCATGGTATCAAACGACCTTCTAAATATTTACCTTACTCTCCATAGATCAGTAGCTCCCAGCCTTCATCAGAGAAGCTTCCTTCTTTTTGTTTTTTGGTCGTGGACAGTGGTTAATACAAAGAATGACAACTGATCCAAGAGTGGAAAATAAGTGATTATGGGATATGAGGAAATCAAGCTGGAATTGACTTGGATGCTTTTTCTGTGCTGGCTAGCTTTCATAGCGCTGGAAGGTGCTATGTGGGTTCCCGGGGCAACGGGGCAAGTTATAAAAATGTCTTGCTCAGCCATGAACCATGTAGGCTACAGTAATGACCATCCTGGCAAGCTGTGTGCCCATTAGGCAATAGCATCATGAATGTTATGGGGGTAACCATTTGCTTTCTGATTGAATTTAAGGGCCCACTCCAAAGGAGATAACTAATTCTTTTCTGTTTTTTTTTTTTAAATATAAACTTGATCAAGAACCTGTGGCTGTGATTATGGAGCCCAGGACTCTAAATAGAACATGTGTATTACCCCTACCTCTACAAGGTTCAGTGACCATCTTGGAAGAGAGGGTAGGTAGAATGTAAGAGCCAGAGACTAGGGAGAAGTGCCACAGAGGAATGTGTTCTAGACATGACACCACCACCACATACATGCACTTACTGCAGCTGTGGTCACTTGCACAAGACTGGGCCTGTCGGCATTTCATCATGGGGGGAAAGGGCTTCTAAGGCCCTAACCTCCCTTGAGGCACCACTGACAGCTTGTGTTGACTGGAGAAAAGTGTGTCTTTCTTGCGAGTTGTACCCAGCAATACCATGAGCTAGTAAACAACCTCCTACAGGTCCTCATGCAGGCAACCCTAACTCAACTCTGTGGGTCACACATGAAAAGAGATGTGAAAACAGGAGGGGCTCTTGTTGAGAAGAAGAAAGGTTTCCTTAGAAGAAGAAAGAGGAATGAGCCAGGGTAACCGGGGTGAGAAGGATTAAAATCTCTTATATACTTGTATGAAACGGTCTGGAGGATTCATGAAGCTGCTCCCTAACGGGTTATACCAGTGGTAACTGACTGTGGGGGAGGAGACTCTCTGACTCCTGACACAGGCCCTAGCAAGCTGAGCAGGGGGTTCTGGTGACACAGCTTCTGTATAGTTTGTCACTCGTTCTGGGCTCTTTAGCAGCTGCCTTTGAGTTATCCATGCTCCTGTAAGCCAACCCTAGCTCTTAATCCTGTGAGTTACCCTAGTAAGCTCTCGGGAACCATTAAACAAGATTTGATAGACTTGCTCTTTGGTCTGTAACCAGTGCCCTATTTGGAGTAAACAGATATTGCCCATGTGTCCCTAGTAAAAGTCACGCAACAGAAAAACCCTAGAGAATAGAAGAAAATGATCATACATTTCAAAATGCTGGTAAGATTATTGTCAATTAGGTGACAAGATCTTGAATGACTTTTAAATCTTTTTACCTTACTTCTCCATATCTTAAGTATCATGGTTATATATTTTATAATAAAGCTAATCATATTCTCTGTACTTTTGAATTGCTTTAAAAATCTAGTGACACCATTTAAGTCCTGCCAGAGAATGGCTGGGAAGAATGCAGTTTCATGTAACATTTAGAAGTACAGCAATTCAGACATGTTTATTGGTCCGTGACTCATATTTAGTGGTTAAACATAATGAATACCATAACAGATTGTCTTCCAGTATTACAAACAGTAAGCTCCTAATCCACTGTCAGAACTGAAGATGCCATCCAAAGTTCACAGATCTAGGTGCCCAGAAGAAAGAGAGAGAAAAGGAGGTGAAATCTATAGGTCCCGATTCTTACTTAAGATTTGCCCCTGCTGACTGGATTTTTACTTCAAGTCATGTGGTATGAGTATGCCTTCTCTAGTGCCTTGACTTGTCATGCAATCAAAATGAAATAAAAGAACCCGACAAACAGCCCCAATTAGAGGGCCGGAAGGAGATAGCAGAAGCAATTGTGGTGTGGAAGCCAATGCGAAGGCCTTTGTTTTGGGTTCTTCAAGGACTGGAAGGTGCTGTCTTTGGGTCTGGCCCATCACTGCTGAGGTCTGCACAGTTTCAGATTCCTGCTTCTTTGGTTTCCCAAACGCTGTTTGGTTCCACTGCTGAAGTCCGTCACTCGAGCTGTTTGGAGTTTGTTTTGGGACCCTTTTTGCCTCAGTTGTGCTTGACTTAGGGACCCAACATGCCAGAAACTCATCAAAAGTCAAGCCAAGAAGTGGTCCTTGAGTTTACACTCTCCGTGCCAGTGAAGATGCAGTTAAGTAACGCTTTAGTAAGCTGTATTAAAGAGATATTCCTAAGTGTAGGAAGGGTTCCCAAGAAGGGAAAAAAAGTAAACCATCGAGACTCTTTGTCTGTGGCTTTTTACAGGGTCATGTCAAAAGCTGGTCCAAGGTTGGAGTAATTGCTTTAAGATTGCTTAGTTTTCTGGGCTCTCCTGAGTCAGTCAGTGGAGGCTCACATGCTCAAAGCATGCCCCTGTGGCTGAGCCTGGAGAAATTAACATGTGGTCTGTCCATAACACACCAATCAGGGGTGGCTGAAGCCCTCTCCATCTGTCTCTGTCTTCAGAGCTGTTGGCTTTTGACCTTTACTGGGAGCCATTCGTCACTAGTCCGTGTTGCTACCTCTGACCTTGAAGGTGTCTCAATGCTACTCTGATATTGAAGGTGTCTCAAGTGCTGCCAATTATACACAAAACTCTTTTTTCTTCATAGTTACTAAAAAGCCGCTCCAGGTCTTCTTCATTATCTTCTCGTCTACAGAGTGGCCTGAAACAGGGCAGGACTTTCTTGGCATCTGTCTTCTCTTATCTGCATCACTACACTTATCTGCATCACACCACAATATATGCAAGAACAGTAGTGTCTCCTGTGTTCTCCAAAGGCTTGAGGGAAGGAGACAGCTGGCCTCTGTCGCTGGCCCAGAGCTCCGTCCTTCCTGTTATCTATTCAGCTTGGTTAGCTCATCCCCAACCATGTTGCTTCAGGCTTTGCCATTTTAATTATTAATCTGCCTTTTAATCCCAGAATGAATTCTACTACAACAATTTTCAGTTTTACCAAGGGCCGTATTTCCCTTACTGCCTACAGAGAGCTGGCTCCTGCCTTGGTTTGATGACTTCGGATACACAGAAGACAATTCAGGTAGCCTTCCTGCAGGTGGGATGTCCCCGCTGGTCCTCTCTGGCTATGAGCAGCCCTTGACAGTGTTTCCTCTGATGGGAGACTGGAGGGTGCTTAAAAAACATTGTGTTGGGATTAAAGGCCTGTGCCAGGAGGCAGAAGCAGGCAGATCTTTGTGAGTTCAAGACCAGCCTGGTCTACAAGAGCTAGTTCCAGGACAGGGTCCAAAGCCACAAGAGAAACCCTGTCTCAAAAAAACAAAACAAAACAAACAAAAACAACAACAAAACAACAAAACAAAACAAACAAACAAAAACACCCACTGCATTGAAAGACAGCCTTGATGATCACTACCACCTCTCCAATTAATTATTGACAGTGTACCAAGGCAGCTGAGCACAGTCTCTTTTTATACAGGAGTCATAATCAGCATACCAGTCAACAGCAGCCCAGATGTTTGGTTGGTTTTCTTTCCTACCCGTGCTTTTTTAGATGTGTGCCTTGTCTTGTCCAGAAAGTAAGATGGATTTTAATTTGTCTGTGTTGATTTCACAGTGTTACATTTTGCCTATGACTTCATCCTTTTGGAATTCTAATTTGATTACTCAGGGACTTGGATGTGATCGTTCAGTGACTTTGCCGTTATGCAGCCAGTTCCACAGAATGCACTAAGCTGGGCAGGGCTGCCTGTGTGCTGTAAGAATCAGGGTTGTCCTTCCCATCTCCCTCCTTTGCTTCTGCTTTGAGAAACTATCCCTCCTTCTTCATCCATGGCCTCGGTACTCTACCATCTGGTTTCTTTAAATTGAACTTCAACCTTATAGCTCTGCAAACATCTGTTTTCTGTTGCTGTAACAGAATGCCTGAGGCTAGGCACTTTGAGACAAAAGATGACTTGCTCTGGAGGCTTCCAATTCCAATGGCGTGAGGACTCTGACTCTGTTGATGGGCCCTTGACTGTGTCACATGATGGATGACATCATCATGGTGGTTGCACCTGCGTGAGGGAGAGATCACAAGGGGGAGAAAGGAAGTCTGGGATGGGAGGGGTCAGATTGGCTCTTTCCTAATAACTCTTGTTTGGGAACTAAAAGCATCACTTCATTTTGGGGATGATGACTCAACCACCTTGCATTAAATTCCACCTCTTAAAGATCCTGTCACTCCCCGCCCCCACTTACTTCTTTAAATTGCTACCCTGGGGCAACCAGGCTTCTGATGTATGGCCCTTCAGAAACTAATTACATCAAAGCCATAGCACTTTGAGAAAAAGTAACTTATTCTCTCTTTCTGTGTTCCTTGGTTCTGGAGAACTGAAGGGTGCCCTGAGAATGTCTATGAACTGCTTGGCCGCTTCCTTTTGGGGAGGAGAGTCAGGAAGGGATCAATTGTAGAGCTTGGAGCCTGTTGCTAGACCCCACTCTCCAGGTGACCTATTTATGAACATCTTTTGTATCCAGCCCTACTAGCCACCTTGTACACCTTACTCACAAGACTTGTAAACTAGTTTCAAGAAGCCCTGTTTCACCAAATCCTGTTTAATCTCTGCCAGGAAAGCCTCATGGAACAAAAGGTTGAATGAGCTTCATTCTACTTGCCTAGTTCTTGGTCGATTCATGATTTCTCTTGGCAGCCTGTCTTCTGTGAGTGCCAGAAGACAAGCCCAGTGATAATTTGTTTGAAAATGTCCCTGCTCCTTCAAAGATCTGGGCTTCCAAAATCCCAGGAGGCTCAGGAGAGGGGAAGTTATCATCTACAGGTATGGAGCATCGAGGGTACACATTCTCCTTAGGGGTCTGGTAGCCTCAGGGAGGCACAGGATGGTCTGACTTGTTTGGGCCGTTGCCTGGAACAAGAGTAAAGTCTGCAAGCAAGCAGTTAAGCCTAACTCCCCCAGGCTGACCACAAAGGTTGCAAAGGGCTATTGGGCAAGGCATGGCAGCTGGCTCTGTGTAGGAGGACAAAGCTTAAACCAACAGAATATGTCACTGGAAGGCACTGTGGAGAGCAGATAATTTCCAGACCCAGAGAAAGAGAAACCTGTTATTTTTTCTAGATGACCCGTAGATCCAAGGTCAGACTCCTGGTAACAGAGTTACACATGCATGTAAACATATGTTCACACATCATCATGTACATCACACTGTCCATGCTTCTTCAGCCTCCTTTCTCATGAAGGAAATATGTAGATTTTAGTTTCAACAAACATATTTATAAACGCACACCACTTCTGAGTTGCTCATTTTCCCAGGGAACTCTGGGAGTTCTTTGTGACCTTTAGTGCAGACAATTTAGAGTCCTTCCAAGGACATGTTTTCCAGTGATACTGTGTTATAACCACGCTGTCTGACACCTTCAACACTAAATTCTTTAGAGCTGGCTCAGAGTGTCATGGACTCTAGCGCTCAGAAAGAAACTCAGGCTCCGGGAAATTTTCCATTCGCTTCTGGTGTTGAATTTTTATTGGCATCTATGATTGTTTGTTTCCCCTAAACTCTGCGTGACTGGGCAGCTGAGAGAGCCCAGACAGGAGTGTATGTGTGGGTTTCCTATCTGCTAACTGACTGTCTATATTCCTAATATGTCACTCCTTGTTCAGTGTGGGAGAAGAATCTGCAGTAGAAACTGATGACCAGAAACTTCCTCCATATGGAACCTGTCCTCTCGGCTGGTCAATAAGACCAGGCTGAACTGGCTAGAGTGTGGTAACAGTCTCTTACTTGGGAGAATTCTTAGTGGCTTGGGTGGGTTAGTATCCTGCTATTGCTGCTGCTTCTTTTTTCTCCTCCTCCTCCTTCTTTTTCTTCTTCTCTTCTCCTCCTCCTTCTTCCTCCCCTTCTCCTTTTTTCCCTCCTTCTCTTCTCTTCTTCCTCTCTTTCTCCTCCTCCCCTCCTTCTCTTCCTCCTCTTCCTACTCCTTCTCTTTTTCCGTATCTTCTTCTCTTCTTCATCCCCTTTTTTCTCCCTTCTGTGCCCCTCTACCCCCCACTCTCTGCTTTGCTCACCCTAGGAAGTCAGAAGCATCTCTGGAACGAAGCTCTGCTCACCCTCTAAGGCAGTGGCTCCCAGAAGACACTGTGTTTCTGAATGTTTTAGCTTGACTGTAAGCACTCCCTAACGAGGCAACTTCTCCTTTGTCCAATGGTTTCTGGTCCACTCAGAGTCTTCCTACCTGCTTTGTATCTTCATAGGAGGAAAACCAAAAGAAGGAGAAGAAAATAGGAAGAGAAACAGGAAGAAAGAGAAGGGACGGGGTGTGTGTGGGGGAGCCAGGGGGAGAAAATGAGAGAGGAGAAGGGAGCAGAGTGAAAGGACATGGAGGGTAAGGAAGAATATAGAGAAAGAACTGGAGGAGAAGGAAGGGTGGAGAAGAGAGAGGCAGATGCCAGGGAGGAGCCAGTGACTGGAATGGGCAAGCTGCTTGTGCAGAGGAAAGGCAGGGAGGGCTCCTTATCCACAGTCTGCTCCCTCTTGCCCTTCCTCTGTCACTACTTTCTGCTGTGGCTGTCAGGACAGTCGGTGTTCAGATCACTGAAACCCTGGTTCACCTGCTCCAGCTTAAAATGCCAGAAAGATGCGCTGGCCCCGTCTCTTAAAGTCCAGAGAAAATCTGGCTCAGATTGGTGAAGGGTACTTCTTCTGTCCTCCCTGGAAGGTCCTCCCTGAGTGTGTCGACTCCATCCTTGAGATTAGATCTGTGTTGTCTCAGGAAGGCTTGACAAAGGAAGGAAAACTGTATTTATCAGAATACATTATGAGCTTGCATGGCATTCTTAAAAAAAAAAAAAAACAAGCACCAATAGTGGCCGTCTTCAGGGTAAGGTTTCCATTATTCCCCAGAACTAGGCTTATTTCCCTTGGCTGGACTAGCCCTGAAGACGTACACCAGGCCTGGGATGGCCTACTGTGAGTCTGTCCTTGGGCCTCCTTCCTTCAGACCTGTGGCTGGACCCAGTTTCAGGACAGGTCAGTCCTTCCCAAACCCACTCCACACTGGAGAAGGTGGAAAGCCACCTTTAGCTGTCTTGCAAGGCTAGGTCTTAGTATCCATGGATTCACCGTGTGGCTCCGACTTGTCTCTCATTGTAGGGAGCCTTGAAATTGGCACAAAACCACCCCAAGATTACCTAGCCCTCCCATCCCATGGCAGTCACTCAGGGTTGTGGTTATTCCTGTCTGTGCCTAACTGGATCTTTTGCTTTTGTTAATTACCAGCTCATCACAGCTTGGCATGAGGCCTTCCAGGAAAGGGCACCCAGAAGGGTGAGGCAGACTATTAGGAAACCGTACAGTTCCTGAGCGGACAAACCCTGTTCCCAAACCATTCGTCTGGATCACGGTTAAGACTCAAAGAGCTACAGCAGATGGGGCTCCACCACTGCCCGGCTAAGGCATCTTGGGAAAGGAACTTAATATAGCAGGCTCATCTTTGAAACGGGTCAAAAACCATTCCCCAGAAGAAAGCCTGATCCAGATTCCTGCAAGCCTTTGCAGAGAGAAGGCAAAGTCTAAAGAGGGGGCATCACCCCAGAGTGCCCAAGGGGCTGTTCTCCGGGGAAGAGTGGAAAATACTGGATGAAGAGATGGAAAAAGAAGAGGAGATTCTGTGTGGGGTCCCATGGAAGGAAAGCAGCAGTAAAGGGGTTCAAACACTCATATCAAGAAGATCAGCCACTGTCTTCTACAGTTAGCGTGACAGTCATTCGTAGTTGCATAAAGGCATCTAGGAAAGGATAATGACAGTGGCCAGGAATGCCCATCAAGGCCTGTTGACAGGGCTTCTCAGTCCTGGAGTAGGTAGTAAGCCGACTTGCTTGCTGCGCTGGCAGAGTCAAGATCAGCGTGGTGACAGGCCAGGCTCTTGTGACACTGACAGCATTCTCTTGAGTGCAGGGCCCAGGAGGGGCAGAAAGTGAGAGGACCCTGCCATATCTTCTCTCTCAGGATTCACCAGGCTGGCAGGTGTGATGCCCTGGGTCCCATCCCTCTGTCGAACTGAATGATGTCTTGTGTTATTGCCTGGGAACTTGCTCTGCAGTGTGTGTATGTGTGTGTGTGTGTGTGTGTGTGTGTGTGTGCGTGCGTGCGTGCGTGCATGCGTGTGTGTGTGTGTGTGTGTGTGTGTGTGTGTAGGGGGCTGGGATGAGATCCCAGGCCAGGCTCTGTCTGTGAAGAACTCAGAGCAAGACCGCAGCTCTAGACCAGGTGTAGGTAGTGGCCTCATTTAGGTTTAATGTGAGGTTAGACAAGGAGAGAAAGCCTGCCTTGTGAAACGTGGGAGACCTATGTGCAGCCACGGTGCTAACATTTCAGAAGGGCTTGGCACGTTTGCTGAATGCTTCTGGCTTACTGCCTAGCTCGGCGTTTCCTGTTCATAGTTCCCCAGATGTGTCACGACAGGATTAAAGCCCCAAGAGGGTTCTGACACAGGCGTCATCAGGAACCCACTTTCTCTGGGTCGGCTGACAAGATGTGAGCTGTCACTCCTGTGCCGCCCCCCAGACCCAGCCCAGTGCTCTCTTAGAAAGAAAGAAACAAGTAACGCTGTCCAGGACTGACTGCAAAAGGGAGTTTTGTTTTGAATAGCCAGCATCAGGTCAGCAGACTTCATCCCGGAAAGAACCACTGCTGGATGGTCGTCAGAGTTCCTGGTGCCCCGAAACAAGAACCACACAGACAGTAAGATGGCTCGCTTTGCTTTAGGGCTTTCTGTCTCAGTGTTTTTCCTTTTTGGGGTGAGTAGAGATGCTTACTTACACGCCGATGAGCTAGTTGGGAGGGACAAATGGAACCAGAGTAAAGATAACATTGCTCTGGTCACTGAAAGGAGACATGAGGTTTCTTGGTATTCTGCATCTCTGTGGGCACACTTACCATAAAGATGCGTGTGTGAGCATGTTAAGATCGCCTGTGATTAGGTTTCATCATGTGGGAGATTCACTGCAAAATACATGGAAACCGTATGGTTGGTAGAAGTGCATTTAGGGCTTTTGTGCACACTCCTTACCAGTTCACACCACTTACGCCTTGCTACTTTTAAGTTATCATAGTCTTGCATCAGTGGCGATGGCTGTAAGGGGAAGGGCATTTTGTGAGGTCGTTTGAAACGCTGCTGTGGACATGAGAACAGAGGCATCACTTCGCCTTAGTGGCCACCGTTTAGAGGGGCGCGCTCTCACTGGAGAGTTTGCTGAGGGCCCTGTGTAGTTATCACCCGGAGCTGCTGGTTCCCTCTGAAGTCATTATGTACTCTATAGGCAACACTTGCACACACTTCCTTCAAGGAGGTTTAAAACACAGCCTTAAAAACACATGCATGCCTTCCTCTTCATTTTGCTGTGGAGACAGAGTCTCACTACGTAGCTCCCTGTTGGCAAGTGGTGCATATGGCAATAGAGAAGACTGTGTCTGTACTGTCAATGAGAAGTATTAGCTTTGCCATGATTTCTTCCTGGACACCTTAACCTTGTATCTCACCAGCTGTATCTCTGATCCCTACAGCAACAACAAAAATGGGGCAGAGCCAGGAAGAATAAAGACAGGAAATAAGAAAATAAAGGGAGGGAGGGGGGACAAAATGAAGTGTACTGTCTTCAGTTTGATTGAGGTTCACAGATTCCAAATTATTTTATGAACGGACACTAGTTCCGTGCTGTGTCGGTGAGCTTTTGGATTGCCAGACTGTGGGAATGAATTCTCCCAGAAGTGAAGACAGTCAAGGACCATTTACGATCTGGCCACCTGTGGGTTGTGTGTTCAGCTCCAATCCTCCATGTTCAGTATAAACAAGATGATCTGTTGGGAAGCAAGGAAAGAAGAATTGTCCAGAACTGGGGAATACTTTCTGAGATCATCATGCTCCTTCTAGTAGGTCTAGTAAGTCATTTTTGAAAGGTTCATAAAGTCATTCTCAACCACACATGCGCATAACACTTTGGGCCCACAGACCTTATTGGCAGAAGCCTGACAGTCAAATTAGAAGAAAAACTTGACTGCCGTTATCAAGGAATGGTGAAGGTCTGTTTCTAGAAGATGCTTTTCAAAAACTGGCAGCAGAACTTGTTCACTGTTACACAGGTAAGTATATATAGATAATAAAAAGACAGACAAGAACGACGCATACTTACTTGCAAGAGGAGCATGTGAGTGAGCCATTGAGCATCCTTTGTCTGAAAAATCTGGTCTGAATGTTTCAGAGATTTCAGTGTTGTGGATTATGAAGACTCAATGACTGAAGACTGTGTAAATATTTCCAAACCAAAGAATTTCTGACATTCAAACCATTCTGGTCCCAAACATTTCAGACATGGGAGACTTAACCTGTATCACTAGTGAGAGTCTTGCTTTCTGAACATGTCTGCATTTATTACCCTAATTTACCTTCCAGCAACATAGTGTGAGCAATCTTTCATAGCAGTGGATTTCTTTTTATGAGAGCTTTAGGGGTTGGGGAGATGGCCCAGTGGGTAGAGAGCTCACGGTGCAAGGGTGAGGAGCTGTGTTTAGTTATCCAGCGAAAGCTGGTACACCAACGAGTGTCAATGACTCCAGCACCCCGGGGATAGAGCTCACAGGCCAGCCGGTTTAGGCAACTGAAGAGTTCCAGGTTCAGCGAGAAACTCTGTCTCAGAATTGGGGTGGAAATGGTTGAAGAAGACACCAGAGGACACCCTCTGGCCTCCACACATGCCCATATGTGTCACTGCACACACGCTGGACCCCATAAGGCTTTAAAACATGCTGCAAATCTTGTTCAGTCTTATTGGTTGATGAGAAATTGTTTTCTTTTCTATTATCAGCACTGTGATAAAGAGCGTCATTGCAGTTGAATCTCCTGGTGAATATCGCCTTGGGACAAGTCCCTAGAGGTAGAGCCCATTGCTTAATTTATCCTAAGAGTGCTTTATGTAAGTCCCCATCCCTGATGTATGAATACAATCTGGCAACATTCTCACCAGCCCTGATTTTATTTATTTATTTGAATTGTGCTAGCCTGAACAATTGGCATATGCTGATTGACTTTGGGAAAGAAAACCTTTCTGGAAACTGACTTCTCTGTCCTTTGGGTTCAGTTTATCTTTTTTTTTTTTTTTCTGGTTATTTAACATCAAAGTAGTGACCTTTTACCGTAACTTCTGCCAACCCAGTTTTGGAGGTCTGTGACCTCCTTTGAAAGTGTGCTGAGGGGGTGGGACTTGCTTCCTTTGCTCTGACTTTTACCTGTGGTGGTGGTGGTGGGGGGAACCACCTCATCTTTGTGGTTTTATCTCGTCTTTAAAGTTGGCTTAGATTCAGCAGCAGCCTTTGCTCTGCTCCAACTGCACGTGGAATGCTGGAGAGAAAAACAGTCTCCACCTTGTTGTTATTTGTCGTCCAAGTGCATTTAGGACACCATGCCAACCCCTCACAGGCATTGTCACCATCTGTAGGCTTTGTAAATCATCCCAGATAGGGCTCTTCTGGGGTGACCAGATTGGTTGTTTTTTTTTTTTTTCCTATTGAGTGTGCCTGTGAAGTTCTTAACGGGTGTTTCTAAGCTAGGAAACGTGGACTTGACCAGAGCATGATTGAGGGGGAGGAGAACAGAGAGGTTGACTCTCTCCCCAGCCCTCCTGTGCCGATCAGAGCCTAGCAGATGTTTGTCCTGGGGGATGAGAGCTTCAGCTGGCCAAAGCACTTGCAGACCTGAGACCCAGCCTCCATCCCTTTTACAACCACACAGGGAGGAACCATTATTGCTAGCTTGTTTTGAAGATTAGGAAGCTGAGGCATAGAGAAGTGACTTGGGTGAAATCTCATCAGAAGTTGGTACAGAGGTAGGATTCTTGGTGCAGACAGCCTTACTCTGGAGCCCAGTGGACTCAGGGAAGAGGTCGTGACATGTGGTTCTGGGCTACTGCAGTCCGTGTGGTTCACTTAGGTGTGTGTGTACGTCATGGGTTTTATTTTCCCCTTTCTTCTTCTTTTTTTTAAAAATACATGATATCCCATATTTTTCTCATGAACTTACTTAAGCATCACCAAAGATGAATCCCAAAGCTGAAAGGTTATGAGCCACATTCGCACGATGCCACAAGTGGAAAATTCCACTCAGGAAACTTTGCTTCATACAAAAGATTACTCAAAACATTCTGCCAGATAGTGTGCGGGAGACGCAGGTCAAACAAATGGATCTCGTGTCTATACTTAGACCTCGCCCTCAATGTGTCTCTTCATCCTCACACACATAGTCCAAGACGTGAAGAGAAAAGAAAATCCTACATTCTCAGATACTTTTGTTTCAGGTCAGGTAAAGGATACTCGTTAGTTTTCTCCTTGTGAGCCAGAGGAGCAAGCCAAGACCCAGAATGCCAGTAAATAGCCCACCATGCAACCCACCAACCTCTATCAAGTGCGCTTAGCTTCAAACCCATGTTCCACGGGTCCTGGATAGCTGAGCCCTAAAGTTCGTGCTTCTTCCATCAAAAGTCCTGAGATCATAGATCTGCTGCCTTGGGAAGCATTGAGGCAGTCATCTCAGGCAAGTCGGCCTTCCAATGGAGGTGAGGGAGAGCTCATCCTTAATTTCTCTGAGTCGACAAGGGCTGAATACCCTAATTGGGTATCCGGTTTATCTCCTCAACATAAAAGTGATAGGTGCTTAAGATAGGCGGGAACTGTTTTCTGCTTCCATCTGCAAAGCCTCCACACCATCACCAAGGAAGTTCAGAGACTCCCTGAGAAGACTTGGATGAGGTACAGGCTTAGAAATGGAGTCAGTTATAGCTTCTCAGGAGTGATTTCTCTGTCTTCCCCCTGCTTAGCTGTCCTGGTTATGATATGGGCATGAACACAATTATAGTGAATTTCTGTTTACTTTTGGTTAAATGTTTCCATGAACTATTGGAATTTTGAATATAAATAACTGACTAGCCGTGCTGTGGATTGGATGCAGGGCCTTCTGCATTCTAGGCAAGCAGCTGTGTCCCTGAGCTGCATCTCCAGTCTGAACGAAACCTTGTCATTTCAAAGTAGGATACATAAATACGAACAGCAGATGGTTTTTTGGTCTTTATACATCTCCTTCATAGATGTAACTTCGGGGATCATCTAGATTGAAGGAATATTGTGTTGCTACTGATTATTTTTTTAAGTAGGTGACACACAGTTTATCTACTTCTGTGGTTAAGAGCCTGTTCAGCAAAGTGTCTCTCACTTCTCTTCTTTCTGAAGCCCCTTCTTTCTCTGGTCTTTTGTGACAGCTGCTCTCCTGGGGGCTGTTTTATCGGTGCCCACTACTTCCTCACTTACAGGGCACACCATTCTGTACCCTGTCCCATCTCTATGTCTAACAAGCTGCGATCTCTATGTCTTAACTCCCTGGAGGTCACTGAAGTTGTTTGTAGGCTTTTGCTGTCCTCATCAGGATTGCAACGAACAACAGCTTGCCCCCGTCACTTTGCAGAAGTTCAAGCACCCGTACCTGTACACCAAATGAGACTCAGATATGCATATTTCCCATTCACTCCTTGCCAGCTGATACCAATGAGCCCCATTAGAAATATCTGAGAGTGTTGCCCTATGTACATTATGTTTTCCCAGTAAGCGTGTATGTGTGTGTGTGTGTGTGTGTGTGTGTGTGTGCATGTGCTCACTCTTATGTGCATGTGTCTATTTGAGGATCAGAGATAGATAGCCCAAAATGGTGATGAAGGGCCAGGGGTAGGGTACCAGATGAACTGAGTACAGAGACCAAGGGCAGATCACGGTGGGCATTGGGACAGAGATAGGAGTCTGGACTTTATTGGGAACTTCAGGTGGACTTAGGTTGTAGGGTGGGAAGATGGATTGGGAGACTGCGCTTGCTCCCCCAGCTGATATTGGGGACCAGTGGACCATATGCGCCAGCACCTGCTGTTTTTGCCTCAAGAGGTCATGACTGGGGTGATGCTGGGTCAAAGACCTGTGCTTTACCAAGCCCTGACCTCAGCATGTGACAAATGATAAAAGCTGTGTCTGAAATGGCCACCGAGGCGTTTTAATTAAAATACATTTTATGTTTCCTCTTAACAAACAGCGTTCTCATCTATTGCTAAACCGACTGACCATTTGACATATGGTCATTGTCAGCTTTGCCTTCTGGTCCAGGGGAGGGGACAGGAGTTACTTCTGAGAAGTGGCTCCCTGGGCGAATTGCCAGTTCTCGACTCCACGCTGTGTTTAGCACAGTGCCAGGCTTTGCAGGTGGGAGATGAATGGGAGCATGCACAAAAAGGAAATTGCTAGCAGCTGTCAGTCTACCCTGAGCCTGAACTGACTGCTGACTACCAACACGAATGCAGAGAGGGGGTAGTGAGGAGGGCCCCTCCACCTTGGGGGTACCAGATAAAGTCTTAGACCTAGTGAACATGGCTACTGATCTCACTGAGATTCTGCCTGGTGCTGTAGTATCCTCAGCATCTCAAGACATCGAGACAGCTGTATGTGTCATCCTTTAGATCCTTGTCTATAGCTGGGGGTGGGGTTATGGTCACCTCTTCCTCAGCACCACTGCATGGGCAAATGGGGAGGCCAAGACTTCCTGACTTCGATGAACAATGAGCATGAACAATTAATTATCCTTTAGAGCTGAACAAAATTTCTAGGAAGTCCTGCTGACCACAGAGAGAGTGAGCTGGTATTCTCTTACAAGTCATCTCTCCCTCTGGACCATTACTGTGGGCTGATTTACTTATGAGTCTGCAGTGCTGGTTGGGTGTGGGCTAGACCAGGGCTTACATTCCTAGTGACTCTAAGCCCAGAGATGCTTCGTGTTATGAAAGAGACAACACGGTTTTGATCAGACACCCAGTCTCAGCTCTAGTGGGGAACTGTCCTAGGTGATCATTTGTGGTCAGGGAAGGGTGGAGTTAATGGGTTTGTGTGTGGGAGTGGAGATGTTTGGGATACGGCTTTCAGTCAAGGTGACCCTGGGGAAGCAGTGATGGAGCAGGTTTCTGTGGACCCAGTTGTACCTGGGCAGCAAGTGGGTAGCTGTCAGGTCAGCTAACATTGTAGCAGCTTTGCCTTCTTGTCCAGGGAGGAGGACAAGGGTTATTTCTGAGAAGTGACTCTGTAAGTGAATTCCAAACACAGACCCAGACAGAACTGCTCCAGCAGACCCAACAGAGGCCTCAAGGTGTCATCGACAGCACTGAGTGAAGAGGTGTAGGGGCATTTCAAATATATCTTAATAAATAAAGACTGCCTGAAGATCTGAGAGTAAAACAATCCCACTGGTCAGCCTTACAGACCAGGTTATGCTAACACACACCTTTAATCCCAGTAGCCACAACGACATGCATCTTTAATCCCAGTGCTGCTTGCCTTTAATCCCAGCCTTAAAGAGGAATATAAGATGGGGGAAGCAGCTCTCAGACACACAGTCTCATTCTGAGATTCCGGGAAGCAGGATCGCCCTTTCAGACTAGGTCGAGGTAAGAGCCACTGACTGACTATTTTGCTTTTTCGGATCTTCAGACTGAACCCCAATTTCTGACCCTGGGTTTTTATTAATTGTGCATCAGAGAGGTAAGAGGAGTGTAGTGGCCTCTGCTTGTCTGCAGGGGACTGGTTCCTGAGGCACCAAAGTTCAAGAATGAACAACCTATTATACAAAATGGCATTATATCTCCAGACAGTCCTCTGTACTCTTTACCCTGTTTCTACGAAGCCTACTATCTATACAGTGTAAATGCTACACGTATGTTATTATACTAGACTGTTTACAGAGTAGTGACAAGATAAAACATCTGGGCATGGTCAGCACAGAAATATTTGTTTAGAATATTTCCCACCTGTGGTTGTCTGAACACATGAAGATAGAATGTATAGCTATGAAAAGCCAATACTTTACAAAATGAGAGTCCAGGAAACTATAAAGTTTGACATGCATCTGTAGAAATTGTAATTGAAACACATACTTTAGGATTTAGGGATTCTTGGTGTTTGGTTTCCCTCAACCCATGTGTGATGCTTGTTTAGCCTTTGATCCCTGTGTGTTGATATTAGAAGGCAGAGTCTCCTGGAGATACTTAAGTTCTGACGTTAAGGCCCTCATACATGAGATTAGCACAGAAGCTAATTAGAGGCTGCCTAGCTTTCATTTGGCCATGTGCATACCCAACAGGAAGCCAGGCAGGCACTGGCAAGCCTGGAGCCGAGCTGTCACCAGACAGTGGGTCTGCTGGTCCCCTGGACCTTGTACTTCCAGCCTCCAGAACTGTGGGAAATAGTTATTTGTTGTTTAAAGCACTCTGTCCATGGTCACTTGTTACAGCAGTCACAACAAACTGAGACACCGTGCCTCATCAATTCACAATGATGATGTGAACAGATTTAAATGATAACAATAAAAAAAATCTTCGCAGGGATTTCTGCCGAAGTTTTTCTCAACATTACCAGAAGCAGCCAAAGAGCAAGCGATAACATTATTTTAATGCTATGGGACATTGTTCTAGTGCTATGGGACATTGTTCTAGTGGTATGGCAGCACATTTATGTCCTTGTGGGCGCCCGGCTCATTTACCATTGGGGCAGAAGGTTGTAGACTTGAACATGGCTTTTCTGTAGAGACACTGAACCTCTTGGCACTAGGTTGGTTACTCTTGTCTGAGGCTAGCAGTGGGGCTGCTCAGGCATGGCTACCCAGAGCATAGCCCAACATAACCACAAAGCCAACACATTCCAGAGCCATAATTATGCCCCCTGAGGTTGAAGTTGCCTCTATAATTGTAGAACTTGACTGGAAATCATGAGTCAACCACTCTTAAATGCTTTCTGGCCTACAGTTTTATTTGCTGGCCTGTTGACCTCTCTGACTGCTCTGGAGATGGATGAGTGGTCATCTAGTCTTGGAAGCTGCACTTTCTGGCTTAGCCTCTTGGCCTAGGGACTACTTCACCAGGAAGCTCCAGAACAAAGGGTTAGCAGACATCCAGCTCCTCCATGGGACATCTGGGAGCTCTTAAGGCATTGCTTACATTTCTCCCATGGGTTTTGTAATTTTCAGTTTCTTCCTAGGGAAACTGGGATTTGGGGAAAGGAGTCATGTTTCTTGGGAAAATCAACAGAAGGCTGTGGATTTAAAAGCTGGTATTTTGGACTCTCAAACTTTGCAGAAGTGACAAAGTGACCCAAGGAAGAAAAACAGTAGTTTGTGAATGTATTTTTAAAAATGATTTTATATATATTTGTTTTATAGGTATGCATGTGTGCTCCTGGAAGTGACTCCTTTCATAATTACAGATAGCTGTGAGTCACCACCACATGGGTGCTGGGAACTGAATCGGGACTTCTGCAAGAGTAGCAGGTACTCTTACCTGCCGAGTCCCTATGAAAGTTTACTGTTTTAAAAGAGGGATTGAAGCTTTTGAATTTGTGATGGGGTTACATCTTGAGAAGCGGAACGTAAATTGGAGCTGTTTCTGGACAGTGCACACAATCCGCTGGCCTTGCCAAACACGGCTGCTCTGCTCGGAGCACAGCATACTCTCGAGTGTCTGTTGATTGACGACCTGGCTGATTGGGAATCTTGCTGCAGCTGCCCAACATTGGTTATGTATGACATTGCCAACCAGCAGCCCTGGGTCCAAATTCACAACACAAAGTACAGCACCTATTGACAGAGCATCGGAAGGTGTAAATCGTGAGCTGAGACCCTACAGGAGAAGAGTGTCTGGGCCATACGTTTTCCAGCTTGTTAACGCTGAGCAGATTCAGGCTTCCTTCTACCAACCCTGGTGGACATTACCCCCACTGGCACCTGTAAATAAGCTATCTCTTTAAAAAAAACCATGTATCATGTAAAGTTTTATTTTTCAGTCCCAGAAAGGATCAGCAGAAAGCCGTTGAGAAGTTTGACAATTTATGCCCACACCAATGTGTACTTTATTTAATTATAAAGTATACATCCAGGCATCATGGGAAACCCACTAGCAATTTCTGTGGCATAGTTAAGCAGATTCTGCTAGAAGTGGGGGAGGGGTGGAAATCTGGTCTCACCATTAGCATCCCCCCCCCTCTTATAGCTAGTCATTAAAGGATATTCATTTCTCAGGATTTCTTCCCCAGAGAGGAAAAAAAAATATGATTCTACCCTATGATTGCACTCAGCAGTGACAGGACGTATATGGAAACTTCTTTGACTTCGAATCTCATGTGAACTTGTGCTAACTACCTGTTTGAATCAATTTCCCTCAAGGTTTAAGCACTTTTCTACTTGAGTTCCTGGGCTGACTCATAGGGAAGAAGAAAGGCTACAGTTTTTGCTATTGTAGGCCTGAGGGGAATCACAGGCAGAGGGGATCATCAGCCTTACACTGAGACTTCCCCCAATTTTAACAATTTGGCAAGCTCCTGTGCCCTAGATGCAGAAACTAGGTGGTGTGCCCTAGCATACAGAAACTAGGTTCACAGGACTGTGTAACAGGGCAGGAAGTCGGACAGAGGAGGCAGGCGCTTCTTGTAGGGCGGGATTCACACCTGATTGTTCCAGCAAAACCTGAACTCTCTTCCTGGCGTGGCCTAGGCCTGCAGCAATGGATAGGAAACAGTAAGGATCAGATCCAGGCAACATCCTTCACGCTCCGTCATTTGCAGCTAGTCCTGGCTGCGCGTGGAAATCAGCTGAAGAGCCTTGAAAACACTAAGGCCTAGATCTCACCCCCAGGGGTTTGTGCATGATGGGCCTCAGTGCAGCCTGGGCTTTCAGGACTCTGTGGTTACACGATGCAGCCATCGCTGCTTGGGAATCACTGACCCGGAGTCGACAGCTATTAAGCCAGTCAATTACCCAAGTAAACAAGGAGCAGGCCAAAATCAAGCCTGTCTAGAGGGATTGCCAAATACTGCCTGCTGGGGGGTATTTAAGTCCATTTCTCAGAAACCTTGGCCCTGGAAGCTCTGGAAAGCTAGGGCCTGCTGAGTGTGCACCTCACTTCCTCAGGGACTGCAAGCATTAGGCTTGCGTTCATTTGACAAACACTTCAACATCTTATTTGCTTAGCTGGATGGAAAATATCTTTAAGTGTCTTAAGTGAGAGGCAGGGAAGAGAAGAGAACACAGGCAGAGCAAAGCCGGGATGCAGAGGGCCGCAGGCAGGGTGGGGCTGGGGGTGGCGAGCCCTGCATTGTTTCAGGGACAGAGTTTGGGAGTATCCTAAAAACCTGCTTTGGGAGTCTCAGGGGTGAGGAGATAGAGGAGAATTGGGAGGAAAGAGGAGGATGGGGAGGAGGAAGAAGAGGGGGAAGGAAGATGAGGGGGAGGAGGGGGAGGGGAAGGAAGAGGAGGAGGACAGTATTCTAAGAGGAAATTGCAAGGGCAGGCCAAAAGCTGGATGCTGGGGAAGGTCACAAGGACACTTAATAACCATAGCCACCTCACGGACAAACTAAGAGACTTGTTTGAAACGGAAGGCCCAGGGCTGAGAGAAGGCTCAGGAGGTAACACACTCACTTGCCATACAAGGACATGAGTTTTCATCCTCAGAACTCACGTAAAGCCAGATGCAGTAGTGTAGTTCTGTAATCTCAGTGCCCTACAGCAAGATGGGAGACAGATGGGAAACTCCGCGGAAGGCCTCTGGCCAGCTAGCATGAACTGTGCAGCCAGGAGCAACAAGAGACCCTTTCCCAAGAAAGCTGAAGAAAAGATTGGCACCCGAGGTTCTTGCTGTGCCTCCATATGTGTGTGCACAGAAATGGGAGACAGGGAACCGGAGAGACGGGAGCAGCCTCAGCTTGGCATTGACTAGGCAGGGGGGTGGTCTGGCTTCTTCCAGTAGGCAACTCCATTCCTCACTTCCTCTCTCCTTCCCTCTAGCTTCTAACACTTCCTTTGCTCTTAAAACCCCATTCCTAAGAAGCAGAGGGCCCTTCTTCTGACCCTGCATCATCTTGGTGCTGCTAGCAGTGGCAGCAAAGACCTGAGGATAGGAAGCAAAAGTGATATTGGAGGTTGGGTGGTTAGTGCCACAAGGATTGTACAGTGCTGGGCTGCACTGACTCTTTGGGAAATATGTCAGTGGCTGTTTTATTTTCCAAATATAAGAAAAAAGTATAAGAATCAGCCAGATTTGTGCATGAACAGAAAAATTTTTTTTGCTTTTCAATGTTTATCAATATATATTGTGAGAGTTTTAATTATAAGAAAGTGTTTGAGTGACAATGGGGAACCAGTCGGGGGAGGCAAGAAAGGGAGGGAGAGAGAGATTGATTTTCCTGTAGCTGAAATCTCTCTCTCTCTAGCTAGATCTGGATATTCAATGCCTGACATTGTGTTAGAAGTGTTGAAGGACGCAAAGGAAAAAAAAAGATGGTTCTGGAATCCTCTCTCTTGTCTGGGTTTTCCACTTTTCGTTGGTGAAAGGGGTAAAATCTCGTTAGTCGGCCTGACTTGGTCCTCGGAATTATGACATTTTCCACATCTACAAAAATTTGCATGTTTGTAGTTTCTTGATTCCACTTCCTCATGCTCTGCTGTCAATTCATAATCCCCTTGTGACATGCATTTGGCTGGATTTGAAAGACTCTTACATAAATAAGGAATAAAAAGAAATCACACACAGAAGGTGCTGTTTCACCACACAATGAAGGGTAAAAAACCAATTGCAGAAGGAAGCAATGTAGTGAAAGGTCTGGGGTATCTCTCTTCTCTTGGAAGGCTTGGAAGTTTTAATGAGTTGGTTTCAAATAAAGGGGAATACTGTCCCAAAACTCCTTGAGCTAGGCTAGTGAGCTAGTGAGCTTCTGGTTGGCCAGTTTTCCCCGGGGCTGGGGATTCCCACCACTGTGCCCAGTTTTATTTGCATAGGTGCCAGGGTCGGAACTTAAGTGCTTGTGTGGCTAACAGTTTACCAACTGAGCCGCCCCGGTCCCCATTACTGCTTTCTTTCCCCTCAAGCTCCATGGCCAGTTTTAGATAAACAATCACTCTTTCCCATTTAGAGTGCACCTAAAATCCTGACACCTTCCCTGCCAGCCTGTGGGGTAAGCAAAAGATAACCATAGCGAAGTGTTTACTCTGTGACAGCTACCAGTCAGCAAAGGAAGCACACTGGGCAGTGCTGGCCACCTCCTTCGGCTGCTCCAGCCAAACTTCCAGGCAGCTGAAGGGATCCTCACTCAGGGGCATTTAGCGCTTGGCTGCTTTGTGAACATCACAAAATGTAATGGACACAAACATCACTGTTTAGTTTCTTTGGATTTCCTGGATCATGAAACTATTGCCAGCCATGGTCTTCAGTTACTTATAATTCAAAGAGGCACTACGTAAAGGTTCTCCTAGCCATTTTCCTGCATGTTCCCTGATCTTTGGCCTGATGTAGGCAAATGTATTTCAGGCCTGGGAAGTCTCCTTAGGGAAAAGTTATATGGATTTCTCCGAAAGGGTCTTTGAGTGTGGAAATTGCTGGCTAGAAAACCTTTGCCCAGTCCCATGTTCCAAGCAAGTACTTGTTTCAAGAGTCAATCTCTTTTATTAAGACCTTGGAAAAGTATCAGAGTGCTTATCTCCTGGAGTTTTCCTTCAAAATCAGACCTTTGGTGCGATGGAATATGCGTGTCCTTTCCTGCAAAGAATCCCTTTATGTCTCTACATAGGCACACATAGATACACAGTAACCCAGTTTCTCCCTGTTTACAGCACCCAGTTGAAATTCCAACCCCTTAAACTTTCCTGATTGAAAGAAGTATCTTTAAGTTAGGAGACATAAGCAGACATTCTCATTCTGTTTAAGCGTGGTGGGCTGGGCACCAGGAAGATCAAACCAGGTTGAGAACCTCAGAGCATTCTGCCTGCTCCCTAGCTTTAGCGAGGGGAGACTGATTGCTTGATCATCCCCAAATAGTGAAGATTCTGTATGAACTAGGAGTTGGGAGAGTTTCTGGGTGTTGAACGCATCATGAGGAGCCTGCCTGGTGTGGATTCTTGAACCCCTCCCCACATACCTTGCCTTCTGTATCTCATCATCTGGCTGCACATCTGTGTTCTTTGTCATAGTCCTAATTGTACGAGAAATACCTGAACTGGTTTCCTATGTTCTGAAGCTATCCCAGACTGTGAGAAGGTGTAGGGACCTTGACTCAGGGCAGTGGAGGGTGGCAACTTAGCCCGGGCAATTGGTATTTGCAGCATCAGAGGTTGACTTTTGTGACCAAGCTCTCTGCTTCTGGAGTCTTCATGAACAATTGTCAGTATCAGAATTGAGCTGAATTGCAGAACACCCAGTGGGTGTCAGAGAATTCCTTGCAGGGGGATGGACATCTCCATGCATCTGGTCACAGACCTGTGCTGAATATGGGTCCACGTAAGCACAAGTGTTTCAAAAGACCACAAGATGGCTTTATTTTACATATGCATTTAGCTTTATCAAAATAACACAGAGCCAACCCTGCAAGTAGCAATTTAGGTCTTTAAAGCATGGCCAGGATAAAATCTTCGTGCTAGCATTATTATAGATGATACCTTTCTTTGGTGAATTTAAACACAGTTTAAACGTAAGCTCCTACCGCGCTTTCAAAATATGCCTTTGTCTGTGGAGGGTTTTATTTTTAAAACGTTCTGTGCTGCCTGGTGAAGCCTGGCTGTTCACCAGGGTAACCAAATTACACTGCTCTTGGTCTGCCAAGAGTCAGAGAAGATATGTAGTCTGTAGGTTATTGTTCTGAGCTTAAGTACATGTGATTAATTTCTGGATTGAGACGCCGAGACAGTCTCAGAGAGATTTCACACTCATCTGTTATTTTGGGAAATATGTGGTGAGCCTGGTGCCAGGTGGCTTTCTCCACCCAACAGGGATTTCATTTGAAGAGACTTCATGGAAATTACATGATGAGCCCAGGCTGTTAGCATTTGATTGACTAGGTAGATTTTATTTCTTTTAATTTCCTAGCTACATTGAGATATGATTGGCAAACTTTTTAAGGTGCATGTTATGGTGGCCTGATGAATTTATTTATTGTGAAATGAGCACAGAAAAATCAAGCCACTTAGCATATCATCTTATATGAGCAATCATTTTTTCCTGTGTGCAGAACATTTATGACCAATAAATGTACAAAATAATGTCATTATAAATCTTAACTGTTGTCCATAGCTCATGTTTTAAGACTTCCCTTTGTGGAACTATTTTTTCTAATTATCATTTTTTAATTTTATTTTTCTTTTGGTTTTTGGACAGAGTTTCTTTTTGTAACAGTCCGAGCTGTTTTAGAACTCTTGTAGACCAGGCTGGCCTCGAACTCACAGAGATCCGCATGCCTCAACCTCCTAAGTGCTGGAATTGAAGGTATGTGCCACCATACCTGGCTGTAATTATCATTTTTTAATATTTAATATGTATATGCATGTATGTGGTGAATATTTGTGGTTCATATGTGTGCACATATGTGTGAGGGCGATTGTATGCATCCATGCATGCACAGTTAGAAGCCAGAGGTGAAAGCTGGGTATCTGCATCTACTATTCTATGCTTTAGTCTCCGAGACGTGGTCTTTCACTGAACCTAGAGCTTCCCCTTTGGGGTAGACCAGTTGTCTAACCCTTTGTTTTAGACCTGTCTTCACCCTCCTGCCCCCAAACACCGGGGTTACAGACATGTGACTCCACACCTGGATTTCACTTGTGTGCTGGGGATTTGAACCAGTTACTTGCTCATACATGTGCAGCAAGTACCTTACCCACTGAGCCATCCCCTCGGCACCCCTGGCGGTGCTAATCTGAAGGTAGAGAAGCCTTTGCAGGGCCTGGCTGGCTGAAGTAGGCCATTAAAGGCTTGCCTTTGAAGTTTATGACTGCACAGACTGTATTCTCTCAGTATGGGCAGTTCAAAGAAACAGCAGTTTGGTCTCCATAGCAAACAGCTCAACTGCACAAGGCTATGGACAGACAGGTGTAACCCTTGCTTCTGGGCCTGTTCTCTCTTCTCGTCCACAATGGCCCTGCATTTCCCACCATAATGACCTGAACTCTCTCCAGAACCATCACCCACACATAGTTCCTTAATTGGTTGCTATTGGGTATTTTGTTGTAGCTGTGAGAAAAGTAATTCATCCAGTTGCCAAGTTTGTAGAAGCAGATCATCATCAGTGCGAGTTTGTACCTTTGACCCACATCTCCCATTGTCTCTCCCTGCCCAGCCCTAAATCCCATTCTTCTTTCTATAAATCATCCTTGTGCTCATTACTCTGCGTGGGAGTTCTGTGGCAGCGCGTGTGAACAGCTCAACCCCAAAGCTCCCCCTCCCCGACTATCAGGGCTTTTATTTACTGCCCTGTGCATTTGACCAAATAATTTCAGCACTCATCTGGCTACAGCAGCCCACACTCCTCCGTGGTGTTTAAAGTGAAAGTATTTTCATAGACAGCCTTTGAGGGATGTGTTGTATGAATATGTGTGAGTGTGTGGGTGTTGCGGTTATGGTGTGTACTTTTTGTGCATTAATGAATATTAATGTATATGTGGTGGGTATATTTCTTGTGTGTGTGTGTTGTGAAAGTGTCTATTGTATGTTGTTTTCAAAGCATGTGTTCTGTGTATATTGCTTGTACTTTAATGAGAATATTGTGTATTCTGTATGTGTGTCTGCTGTATGTCTTTTGAGTGCATAATGTAGGTGTTCTATGTGTTTTATATATGCTATATGAGTCTGTTGTGTAAATGAGTATGTTGTATACATTGTAACAGTGTGTTCAGTGTATATTCTATACCTTATGAGTGTATGCAATCTAAAGTATGGGTTCTGTATATTCCATCTGTTGCAAGTATAGTATATGTTTGGTGAGTATATATAATATATGTTTCATGAATAGTGTGTTCTGTATGTTGTATGTGGTATATGTTTTGTGAGTATGTATAGTGTGTGATGCATGTGTATATAGTGTATGTTGTATGAGCACCTAGTAATGGGCTTATTTGACTAGATGTTTGAGAGATACTTGGTGGATGGGAGAGAAGATGTCATCCTGTCCATGTGAGGCCCATAGTGTACATTCCCAGTGAACTGTCAGCTTCTTGAAGACCTACTGTGTTTATTTGTCTAGGTTTCAGCACCACACAGAGGGAGGCTGCAGTGGTGGAAAAGAGAGGTGGGATTAGATCCGGTACAACTAGATACCTACCCTCAAGGCTGGAGTTCCCCAGGCACACTCTAGCTTTCCTTCACACTCACTTCTTCACTCACTGGCTCACTGTGTAACTTCCGCTCCATCCTGGTCACTGTGTGTTATTTGTCTATACCTTGTACGAAGTGGGGCTTTTGTCTTATTTGTTCCCAAATACGGCTCAAAGACAAGGACACTGCTTCATACGAACCATGGCCACAAGGAAAATGTTTAATGGTGAATATGTCCTGTTTAAGGATAAGAATAATTGAGTTCCAGAGTGTCTAGCTCAAGCCAAGGGGTTTCGCCAAATGCAGGTGTTCTCAAATCTTGGTATGTCTTCCTCAATAGCCTTCCAGGGTTTTCCCTCTTGGTGCTCTCTTGCTAAGTATCCATCTAGTCTCACAGGGATTGTGGAGTTGGCTTTAGTGAATTATTGCTTACATCCTACTTGGTCCATGGTGATTCCAAAGCCACATTTTTCTTTCATTAGGTATATGAGTTGGCACACCTTTGGGTCTCCAGCTAACCATGGGCCTTCCTAAGCTCTGGCCTCAAGTCTCCTCACCTCTCTCCAGGTCTATTGAGGTTCTTTCTTTTGGCAGCTTTAGGCCCTGCTGGTGGTCCAGAAGCTTTGGCAGCATCTCTTCTTGCTGACAGCAGCTCTCCCAGTTATGTGGCTGCTGTTGCAAGCCGGCTGTAGCAGGTCTCAGTGAGTCTGTCTTCTCTGAGGGGTGAGTTCTCCCAGGCTCCTTTGGAAGAGGTGGAATCATCACTGGAGGTGGGGATCTACTTTGAGATCTGAGCTCTTGTCTTCTTTTGCTGTCTCTCCATCTGTGAGTCTTTCCTGCCAGACTTGGGAGGGACCTTCCTGGATAGCTATGTGGGAGGCAGACCTCCTAGCCCACTTTGAGCTCTGTTAATCTAATATTCTTCCATAGCTGTTGAGGTATAAAGTCCGATTTGGGATGCTTAAAAGCATACTTTGGGAGGGGAGTTAGAGGCATTGGTTAGTCAATAAAGTGCTTGCCTTGCAGGCATGAGGACCTGAGTTCAGATCTCCAGAATCCACTTTAAAACCCTGGGCATGGCGGTCCATGACTGTAAGCCTAGCCTTGGTTGGGGGAGGGAGGTGTAAACAGAAGGATCCCTGAATCTGGTTGATCAGTCAGCCTAGTTGAATTGATGAGCTTCAGATTCAGTGAGAGACCCTGTCTCAACAGGTAAGGATGGAGAGTCATCAAGGAAAGACCCGATATCAACCTCAGACTCCGCACTCACATGCAACAAGCATGCGGGCCTGAATGCAACATTTATCTTTTAGCAAAGATCCACCTATTTCAGTGCCTCATTTCAACCCATTTAGGACTTCCTTTTAATTTATACAATTTTAAAGTTAGTCTGCTTCTTGAAATTGATATATTCTAGGCATGTGAGAGTGGTCCTGGCCCTCTTTTCCAACTGTATGTGCTACAGCTGTTGACCTATTGTGGACTTGCACTCTGTGCTGGGCTTCAGGATGGAACAGCATCTTCTGTTCTATTCAGTTTCAAGTGCACACAACACTGTGTTTTTGTTTGCTGTAAAAGTAGTAGACATATGCACTTCCAGCAGCAAAATGAGTTATCTTATAAACACTTAGCTTGCCAAAATAAAATATTCCTGGAGTCCCGTGCTTAAGACATTTGGGTAAATCAAAATATTAATAAGATATTAACATTAAGAACAGGTTTTATTACTAGCTCTATAGATGAAAGGACTAAGGGAAATAATTCTGAACAAGGTTAATATAATACTCTACAAATGAAAATATAACATGGCCATTTAAAAGGCTGCCTGTGAATGAAGTCTTAAGAACATATGGGAATCTCTCCATTGAAAGAAAGCAAAGACTGAGTCTTGGGAGGACTTTCTAGTAGTTGATGGAACTATGAGAGAAAGAGGGAAGGAAGAGGAAGAAATTGAAAGGGGTAAGAGGGAAATAAAACGGGCTCCACTGGGTGAAGTCATTCAAATAAATGCTCACGTGCCACTACACTGTTCCCCAAGCTAGAGACAGTCTCCCTCATGTCTCTCAATGCTGGCGACTGGATGACACTCATGGAGGCTCTTCTCAGCTACCACACATCCATCTAGAACTCCCAGATAGTTTGCCATAGTGTTTTTTCTCCCTGGAACAATGTGTTAGTGGGAAAAGCACATCTTCCTTCATAATTTCTGCACCGGAGGTACTCTTAGCTAGGATTTGTTTTGGCACACAAACACACACACACACACACACACACACACACACACACACACACACACACACTAATGTGCCCTTTCTCCTTGGGTACGGCCCATGATAACCTTAGTAGTTATGTGATTGTTTCTTGAGTTTCCAAGGGAGTAAAGAGAAAATTTTCTAGCATGGGTCATGGGCAGTATTGAAGATTTGTTCAGAGTGATGTCACACTTGTCAGTGGGACTATCCATTGTGGCATGAACAGGGAAAGATAAGAAGGGGAATTAGAGACAGGAGCACAAAATACCAGGTCTTCCCTGACCCACTGTGGCCCTTGCTGTTGATGTCACCCAATGTGGTTGGGTTAATTCCTCCTACGGTTTGGGAAGTAGGGCTCACAGTAATGAACAACAACAACCCAAAAATAAGACCTCCTGGGGGAAGTGCTGTTACCCGTTCTTCAAAAGAAAGATGAACAAAACTTAAGAGGGTCTGTGGTATGCCATCTCTCAGGGGCCTCACCTATGCTAAAACACCTTTTTCTAAGTCTGAGGGAGCCATTCGCAGTGGAAAGTAATCAGTGTACTCTTCCCAGTGCCTCTCTTGCTAGGCTGCATGCAGCCATGCATTGATGTGATTGCTCCTAGAAGCTGCACTTGCATTGATGTAATTGTTCTTAGAAGCTGTGCACACCTCAGGAGGTCTGCTCTAGTATCAGTCCTAGACTTTGATTGACAACCTAGACTTCAGGAGATCTCTTTCTCTTCTGCACATTGTCATGCCCAGGGATCCCTTAGTCATGCCTGAGAAGCACCTTGTTCTATTTTCAAAAAATTTGAAGAGTTCTTGGCTAAGTTTGCTCCTACCCACTTTAAAGACAAGTGAGAAGCCTAACATTAACCCTTAAGTGTTCATGAAGACACAGAATGAGAGGAAAAGATGACAGAAGAACTATAAGTGGTCAGAGGAAAGAACTGAGACAGAGAAAAAGAAAACATTAAAAAAAAAACCACTGGGATTGAAAAACACTAAAGCCATGCACAGGGCCTTTAAATGGACAGGATTAAGCAGTCCATCCATCCAGTCAATCAGTGTGGAATATGCTTGCAGGTTTTATTTAATATAATACTAATACAACAATGGATGAAAAGACCCGAACTCTACCCTCATGGGACTTATGGTCTAGTGAGGAAAGGAGTGGGGTAGCTAGGTCACGTGAAGTGGTGACGTGTGCTGGTAAGCATTCATAGGGACTTCAGTAACACAGGACTGTGTCTGTGCGCAAGCACGTTCCCGCTCATACATATGTGTAACGTTTAACAACAGCAGACATCTAATATGTTGGGATATGTGTTTGGCAACAAGCAAGGGGGATTTCTTCAGCAGCAGTGATTTGGACATTAACAATGTAGGAGGAACAAGAAAGACATATTGCTCTTGTTAAGACAGGAAGTGATTCAAGTTTGGCTAAAACTTTTTAACAATGAAAAACCAGGGAATAAGAGAAACCACTTCGGCCCGGCCGTAACTAAATGTCTAAGTTTGCATAAAGAATGTTGTGAAATCTTTTGTTGCAGGCTGCCCTTTGCTTTTTAATCTTGGGTTAACCTTGAAGAGAATTCAGGTTTCAGTGCCTATTATGTCTTCATATTATTGACCAAGCTCATGGCCCCTATCTCACAGAGGTGGGGTTATTCTCACCTATCAGATACGATCATTTCAGATGTGAGTGTTTACAGACAAACACCCTGCTTTTGAAACGTGGTTTGGGTTGATGTTTGGTGAATGAGGAATTTATCAGTTGTGGTGACTGGCTTCTAGCCTTCCAGCTAGCAACACTGGCCACTTCTTTCCCTCACCAGAAAACTCCCTGTTCCAAAACAACATCACACTCTGAGTTCATACCCAAGAAAGTCCCAGAAATAGTGACCTATTTGCATAAAAATTATTCAGGAAAATTCTTTCAGGGACCCTAAGACCCTGCAGTCTTCTCAGTAAGTCTCTAGCATAAGTGGGCAGATAAGATTGTTTCTATTTTCTAAAGTCAAAAAGCCCAAGTCACTATAACTTCTGTAAGGCCCATAAAAGCACTGTAAGGAAGATCAAGAGCGTCTTTGTTACCTGGTGTACACCTGACAATGTCAACTCTTTCACAAGTTAACTTTCTTAGTCCTTACAGCAACTCAGGAAGGCTGCTAATCTTACCACCACACTTGCTCATTTCTTAGTGATAGAGATGCGTTTTGAGAAGTGTGTCCTTAGAGAGTTTTTGTCATTGAGTGAAAAATGTAGACTTATGCAACTGGGATGGCTATCACACCACTAGGTCCTATGATTTAATGGGACCATCTTTGTACACAAGGTCTGCCAGGAACTGAAATGCCAATAAGTACCACATGATTGCTACATGACTTTATCGCCTACCTCTGAGATACAAAAGACATTAAGTGACTTGATTCCTGCCCACAGCTAGTCCTAGTAGAACTGGGATGTGAGTGGGGTACCATCTGAGGCTGTTGGGCTCCATTGTCTATGCCCGTAACCGCCATGTTCTGCTTCCTCTGGATCTAGAAAGCAATCCCCCAATCCCCTTGAACCTTAAGGCTTTTCTCCTGTGCAGTGATCAACAGTGGAACAGTAAAATACAGCAGTGTGGAGGGGAGACATCAACTTTAGACAGTGAGTTGAAACCTCATTCCCCGAGTCTATTCACTGGGTAATTCTTGGACAAGTTTCTGCTCCCATTTGGGACATCGGTTGCTATGGATAAAGCCTTGGTAGTAATGCTGCTGTCTTATGACAGTGCATCCCTTGTGGTTAGACACACATGCTTGGTTCTTAAACATTCCCTTCCTACATATGCAATAGATTACTGAGCATGGACCAGATGGATGCTTAAGAAAGCTGTTACAGTTTGGACATGAACGTTCTCCATAGGCACATGCATCTGGAGATTTGGTTCCCAGCTGATGGTGATGATATATTAGAAGGCTGGGGGAACCTTTGAGACCGAAGCCTATCTTCTGAAAGAGAGTCACCTATCCTTGGGGTAGGCCTTGAGGATGACATCTGCTTCTGCATGGGTCATGATGTTCTGCTTCTTGGTCATATTAGATGACCCCTTCTACCACCATAAATCAAGCCACATCAACCGCCGTGCCTTCCCCACCATGGTGGACTATTTCCTCTGAAACTGTGATCCCAAATAAGTCTACGCCCCCTCCACACACACAAGTACTTCTGTGAGGTGTTTGGTCCCAGCAGTGAGCAAAGAAACTAGTACAAAAGGCCTGGTCAAGTAAAGTGAAGATGACGGAGAGACTCTGTGAACCTTTTAGGAGGGAATTGAGCAGGGGACTTTTTCTACCCAATGATAGTAAAATGGTGACACCACGTCCTTATGGGAGAGGCTTGTTAAGGATGGTGCTCTTCAAGATATTATCCCAAAGCCAGAGGAACAAGTGGGGCAGATGGTTCCCAGGGAGATTCCCTCTTCATTTCTTTGTCCTTTGTCCTTTTCCTCAGAAATTCTTTCCAGATCTCCCCAGTGACCTCTTTTCAGAGACATTAGCAAATTTTTGTCTGAGGCACCTTACACTCTTAAAATTTTTGGCAATGTTAAAAGCCTTCTGTTTGTGTGATTAATTCCACTTATGTTAACTATATCAAACACTAAGGCTATACAATTTTAAAAGTAAATTTTGTGGATCATTAAAAACATCAATAAACTAACTGCCTATTAATGTAAGTAAAATGATATCTCCTACAAAATAATTGCGAATTTAAAACAAATTGAAACTAAGAATAGTAGCATTGTTTTACAATATATACCTTGTTCTGGAAAATTCTTGTATGCTTAACTTAACATAAGAGAGCAAAAATTTAAAAATATGCACCTGTAGTTTATCTATAAGCTATATGCCATATAGCTGGTGGGAAATTCTACTGAATGTCATGAGAGAGCATGTATGTAAAAGGCTTCTTTGAACTACTAAGAAAGTAGTTGTGACCTTCAGGACCCTCTGAGTGGCTCTTGGGACCTTGTGAGAATCACTAAAATAGAACATCCTTTTCTCTTTGCTAATGTAAAATTAATTTTTAGTCAACACCTGACAACTGTATGTACTTAGGGGTAAGAAAGCAATGTGTCTCTCACCTCATTTCTTCTAGAAATGTTCACAATTTTCTTGGTTATCTTTTTTGGATTATACAATTAGTTATCATCAATCATAGCTACCTCCACATGCTAGAGGTTATTAGAGCCCATTCTTCTTACCTGTTTTCTTATACTCATTAATCAGCATTTCTGCACCACCCTCCTCCCCACTCTTCCCTACACGTTCTGCTCTCTACTAATAGGAAATCAAGTGTTCCTATCTAAGCGAGAACCTATGGTGTTTGTCTTTCTGTTCCTGCTGTTTACTATGCCCTCTAGTTCCATCCAGGCAAGATGCTGTAATGGCAGGACTGCCTTCTTTCTAGAGTTGAATAGGATCTCATTGTGTATAAACATGCACACTCATTATGTTCATTTTCTTTATCTGTTCATCTGTCACAGAACACATGGATTGATTTCCTATCATGTTCCAACATTCACTGAGTTTTGCCATTATCTCAGAACCCCCTCTCAGCTTCTTCCTTTGTCACCTGCTTCCAAATGACAATTGTTAATGATTTGTCTTTCAAAATTCTCAGATTTGCCAGATCAAAAGAGTAGATTGGAGTCTGTTCCCATTTTTTCTCTCCTTTTTCTTCTGTTTGTTTCCTTACAGTCTTTCTTTCTTTTCGGTTTCCACTGGCAATCTCAGGAGACTTTCCTCCCTGTCTGGGTCCTCACATCTTAGCTCTCTGCCTCTTGGATTCAAAAGCAGCCAGGATATTTGTCTGTGGCATGCACAGTTAACTTCTTTCCTCAAAAATCTTGGTCTTGGCCAGAATCAATCAACTCTTCATTTTAATTTACGTTTTATGAAGAGTTCAAGTCACCCTTTCAAATATTTTGCCAGGGGTGAAGAATCCCAGTCAGTTTCACTGATGAACTTAGAAAATGTTGGCACCTTTTTACTTCCAGTCAGGATTGAGTAAGAGAGGCTGGAGCAATTTTTTTTTTTTACCAGAAACAACCAAGTAACAAGAGAGAGAGAGCCCATAAAGCCAGAGTTTTAAGATACTAGATGTCAGTGGTGAAGGTCTACCATCCCAGGAGGCAAGAAACAACTGAGTGAGCCCTTGACCCTTTCTGTTTACCAGCATGAATCATAGTACAGGGAAAGAAACTCAGTCAGAGCTCAGCAAACTTCTGAATTGATGAGAGGGACCTTAGGAGGCTGTGGTGACAAACACAAAGGAACAGATGCAGAGACTAGGCATCTTAGAGACCATCAGAGTCCTGTGTAGGAACTCGGCAGAGCACTGACCCATACCCGCATGAGAAAGCTACCCCATCCAGGGAAAGAACATTTGATAAAACAGTACACGAGTCCAGGAACAACCATTATTGCCGCAAGATGACGATAAAATGTCTGGATTCAAAGGCATTTTATAGAGGACTCAGAAGCAGCAAGCAATGGGAAAACTGTCTTAGACCAAATGCTCCTTGCTATGTTCCCACCTAATTTCTGAAAAGCAAGGCCCCAAAGAAACAATATTCAAGAAATCAACTGTATCCTGAAGGCAAAAGAATTCAAAGTCCAGAACATTCATGATGTTGGGCGTCCACCTAAGAGGGACAAGGTATGCAAACCAGAGGGAAAAATCAACAAGAGACAGTCAAAGATCAATACAAATGTTATAATTAGAGTTCATGAGCATTAAAGTTAACTATAACTTTATTACATGTTCTCTAAGAGATAAGCAGAGTAATCCAAGGTATAAAATGTATTTATACCGACCCATCCCACAAAGAAAACTACAGTCCCAAACAATTCTACCACGTCCTTAAAGAAGACATAACATCAATTCTATTTTAATTCTTATAGAAAACTGAAGATGAGTCAATAATTTTCAATTTGTAAAGTCTTCCCAACTCTCCAAGGCTATTTCCTGTACATCAAAACTAGAGAATATGATACAGAAACACTTATGGAATATGACACAGAAACACTATTGGCCAGTATTTCTCAGGAATGAAGACATGCAGATTTTAAACAGAATACTAGTAGACAAAACCCAGCACTCTTTAAAAAGGTAAATACAGAATTACTAATTATCTTCAAAAAACAAGACTGGCTCAGTCCTGGAAAACTGATTGCGTAATCCACCATAGAAACAAAACAAAAACAGATGCCAGAGAACTGGTTAACAAAATCCAATTTGTATTCCTGATGTGGGAAGTCTTTCTGTATATGTGTTGCATTCATTGGATAGTGAATAAAGCTGTCTCAGCCAAAGGCTTAGCAGAGTACAGCCAGGAGGGAAATCCGAACAGAAATATTTAGAAAGAGTAGGTGGAGTCAAAGAGAGGCACCAAGTAGCTGCTGAAGGAGACAGATGCCACAGCCTTGTGGTGATACACAGATTAATAGAAATTGGTTAATTTAAGATATATGGGCTATCTAGGGATATGCCTAAGCTATTGGCCAAACAGCATTGTAATTAATATAGTTTCTGTGTGATTATTTGGGTCTGAGCAGTTGGGAAACAAAAGAGCAGTCTCTGTCTACATATCCCTGATAAAAATGCCATGCAAATTAGAAGAGAGGCTCCCTCAGCCCAATAAAAATGTATGTGGAGAAGACCTCCCACTAGCATCAGAGTCAATGGAAACTTTCTCCTAAGACCAGTGAGACAAGAAAGCTTGCTTCCTCCCTTCTATTCAGTATTGTATTTAGGGTTTAGCTGGGGCATAATGAAAAATTAAAGGAAGTGAAATATAGAGATGTCCTGGAAAGAAAAATATCTACAGACAACATATGTCTCTAGATAGAGAATCCTAAGGCATCCATACACACAAAAACTTAATGTAACCAATCTACTTAGTTTTGAGGGTTACAATGTGTAAAAATCACCATGCATCAGCAGTGGAACATTCAGAAAGTAATATGTAAAATAATATTTTCTACAAGAATGTCAGCAATATGAAAAATTAAATATAAATCTGACAAAATGTGTAAGTTCTATATGTAAGGTGGTAACAATGGCAGACAGGCCTGTAGCCCTAAGCCCACAGGGTAACTGACAGAGTCCTTGATGGCATCGTCTGCCCCATCACACCTGGTTTAGATCCTCTCTAGGAGTCTGTTTCAAGGTCATCCACAAATCACTGTCTTTTGTGGGGTCTTTCAGGTATAAGTCTTACAACTTCCATAGACAGAGAAGAAAGACAAAACATGATATGCTCCTTTTCCCTCTTTTCTTTCTTTTCCTCTTTCCTTCTCCATCCTTCCTCTTCATTCCCTCTTCTCCTTTCTCCTTTGTTTCCCTTCTCTTCTCTTTTCCTTCCCCTTCCCGTTCTCCCTCTCTTCCTCTTCCCCTCTCCTTTCCCTCTGACACTCCCGTCCTTCCCTTCCTTCCCTTTGGCTTTGCTGTGAAGTTCAAGAAGGCTGATGTGCAGCTTACTTTGGAGCCTCGGACTCCCGATCTTCCTGTCTCAGACTGCACAGGGGTACAGAGGGTTCCCTGTGAGACAGAGGGTCGCCACCACTCCACGCCATACCTTCTCTAACACTAGTTAAATAACTTTATTTGATGGCCCTCAGAAGTCATTTCCACTTCCTTCCTTCTATTGGCTGAGTAAATCACTAAAGTCAATCCAGATTCAAGGGAAGGTAAGTAAATATCACATTTACATACTCAGCGGGGAGCAAATCAATATGGCTCCTCAAGGTTAAAGAGTTGGCTTTAACTGACTGCAATGATCAAATTAAAGAAAGACCACTTAGAGAAATTACATTTGAGTTGTGTTTAGACAATATCAGCAAATTGAAAGAGTCCAACACAGAAGTGTGGGCTTGACAGATGCTTATAGAGAAAAGGAACATAGGCATAACTTAAAGACTGTTTATAGGAACAAAGATGGTGGGACCTTTTAGAATCCCACTTTCACAGTAAGTTTGGAGTCTGAGGAGAGAGTCAGTCAGTGCGGTGTCTAGCTGGCAAGCGCAAGAGCTAAGTTCAGCCCTCAGAACCCAAGTGAGAAATGCCATGCATGGGGTACTGGCACACTTGTAATATCCACGCTGGGGGGCCAGAGACAGAAAAGCAGAGCTTGAGAAATGACACTCAAGTTTGTTATCTGACCCTAACATGCATGAACTCGCATATATAGAATCCACCCCTCCTCATATTTGCACACATGGACATAGACACCTGCAATAAGTATAAACACATAAAAAGTAAATAAAAGGGGACTTAAGGTGGGGGCACACTCTTGCTGTCTGGCATGTGACTGAGTCCAACAGCTTCAATAGGTGTTTCCTAGGCAACAGGGAGAATCATAGGAAACAGCCGACTGGGCCACAAAATTTCGGTTATTGGTGCTTTGAGTTTCTCAGGTTTGAGCAATCATGGAACAGAGACATGTTGAGAGAAGCGGGGGTGGGGGAGGAGAGGGTAAAGAAGAAAGGGGCAGGGAGAGGAGGGTGACAGGAAACTGGGAGGAGAGTGCCCTCCGCCTAGCTGGTTCTGCTAGGCGCATCAGTATGAGGACGTGTGTCTCTGTTAATATATGACACCCGCCAGGCCCCGAAGCTCTTTCAGTTATTTGCCTTCATTGAGCAAGATCAAACTGCAACGAAGCAAATGATTGGCTTGTCACAGCTGTCCTTTTCCCCCTCTACTTATGAAGGAAGTTAAAAAGAAATGGCTCGTTGCCCTGATGTCTGTTACGCAGACACATCGGCTTTCACCTCCAGTTTGCCTGTGGCTTTCTGCTTGGTAAAGGGCTGAAAGAAAAAAAAATCACAGTGCGTTGACTAGAAAGACAATCTCAGGAGTCCGTGAAAAACTGCTTAGAGAAGTGGGGGGGCACTGAACCGCTTCAGACTGAGATGTTTCAGGGCTGAGAATGTGTGACAGGAGCAGGAAGACTGGGCTGTACAAGGACATCTGGGACAGTGGTTTCAGGTCTGTGCTGTGGTTCTGTGAGAGGTTCCTGGAAGTTCCACACGCAGCAAAAGTAAGTGTAGCAAGTTGAGCGCCAGAGGCCCTGCCTGTAAAAACACCATTGCCTATAAGTGCATGTGCATTTCTCTATGTTTCCTATGAATTCTCATTCTTTATGGTGATTGAAAAAAATTACTGCTTCAGAGCTGTTTCGCGTTTACTGATTCAAGACCTGGAGTCCTTGCCAGTAACAATACACTCTTCATAATTCTTCCCCTCGGGTTGTTCTAACTGGAAGTCACTGGGGGTATGAAGGAGATTAAGGGTTGCTTGATCTCCAGTGAGGGTTTCTGACCCACAAGTCGTCCTGTGTTTTTTACAAACTGTAGCCGAGCCCATGATTATCCTTCCAGCCTCATTTTCTATAGCTTTTTTTTTTTTCTAAAAAAAAAAAAAAAAACTCAGGTTTTGTCTCTTTAGGCCTGGCCCCTTAGGAAGGTCTGGAGACTCGTGGATGTTTTGCTGAACACTGGGATATAATAGAACACACTCTGACTCACACCATGTTGGACACCAGACTTTGTCATGACGCTGATGAACCCTAGGGCTGCCAACAGTGTGCAACAGCAGAGCTAGTGGTGCGTCTTATGCTGACACACATGAGCATGCTCAAGGACTGAGAGGGGTGACGTGGAAGTGGCCGTCTGTGCTTACACAGATCCCAGCTGAAGGGTTGAATAAAGTGACCACACATAGCTGTCTGGAGAAAGGGCATCAAAGGAGGTCAAAGGTCAGAGGGAGAGCATCCAACACGTCTGAGGGAGCAGGCAACACGAAGGTCCTGGGTAAAACCTTTGAGACTAGAAGGTGAGGAGCAGAGCTGTGAAAACCCTGTCACTTGGAGTGTGCATTTGAGAGCTGCGCCTGCATGGAGAGGCCTGTGTGTCTCCAGGACATGTAGGGCACAGGGAGGGGAATGGGTCACTCACTACCCACAAAAAGAAGAAATTCCTATGGTATGTGCCCTGCTACTCGGGAGGTTGAGGAGGGTGGATCACGCGATTTCAAGTCCACTCAGGATTTCAAGGTCACCCTAGATAACACAGTGAGACTGGCCCAAGTGCAAATAGAGCAAGAATTTCATCTCTAAAATATCGCACAAATCAATTTTACTACTCGTAAATTGCTTTAAGATCTTTCAGTATATTAATGCCCAGGCAAATTTATGTTTGTCACCATAAAGCTTTCATATTGCTGGTTCATGTATTTATTTGTTTTGTGTGTGACACTCAGGATAAAACCCAGGGCCTGGCACATGCTAGCCAGTGCTCCTCTACCAAGTGACATCCCTAGTCTACCGTTTCGAGTTAGACACACCTATTTTTAGCATTCATTAAACTACCACTTATAACAGGAATGTCATAGGACTGCCACATGATCCTCCTCAACTGCTCCTGGATCCGGCCCTTGAAAAGTCTAAGTCAGCATGCAGATACTGACATGAATACCCATCTTTGATGCTGTGCTATTCACCACAGTCAAATTATGAATCGGCCTGGGACCTCTTCAATAGATAAATGGATAAAAAAAAGTGCATATACAGAAAATTAAGTATCATTCAGATATAAAGAATTAAATGTAGTCGGGATGAAATCATTTTCAGGAAAATGGAATTGTTGATAATCGTGTTAAGCAATCTAAACTAGACTAAACAAGATAAACATCATATTTCCTCTCATAAAAATATGAAAGAGAAATAAAGAACATGACCATAGAAGGGAGACTATAAGATACTGGGGTAGACATGATCTACCTGTTAAGTAGATATATAGATATACTGTTAAGTATGTGTGAATTGTCATGTTTAACCTAAGTTACTGTGCATCATTAAAATGTAGTTAAAAAAAAAAGAAAAGAAATGGGGGTGGAGACTTTCACAGGACACATCTGTTGAAACAGCCTTGAGGTGGAAAATTTGGTTTACCTGCATCATGATGAGAGCTGTGCAATGGAGTCAGTCACCTGGAAGTTGTAAAAACTACTGACACTGGTAGCCTTCAGAAATTGCGCCAGGACATTTCTGACCACGGAAGGGGTCAAATCTGGTAACAGTTGCGAATGTAACCAAGGCTGTCAGAACCACCTGTGTGGAATACTGACCCACAGGACAGTTACCGAGTTTACATAGAACCGTGACACTGGCAGAGGAGAGCCTGCTTCTCTCAGAAAAGGGAACAGTTCAAACCTCCGGAAACAGATACATGAGAAACTCTGGCTTGTTAGGCCACAGGGGGCAACTATGATAAAATGTTGATGTTTCGTTCCTTTTCGGTTTCTCCCGTTTCAGAACTGCCCCCGGGTGACTTCAACCTTAAGTTTTGAAAGCTGCTTACAGGAGTCTGTCAGGGATTCCAGGGCCTGCTCAGCCTGGAAGACCTGCAGGAAATGGCCCTGTGCTCTAGGAGAGATCAATCAATCATTGTTTATTTGCTGTTGCATTGCAGGGTGGCCCATGATGACCAGGAAAGAAGCAATCAGTCGTACGACCTTGGCTATTCTTAATTTTTTTTTTCTTCTGGGCATGAATTTTCCCTTGCCTAGTTAAGTACTAGAATTAGCAGGGTTATGGTAAGATAAGTCAAAGTGTTTTTCAGCTTGGCATATTGCGGTAATGCAGCAAAGTATAAAGTCTTTGCAGTATCACGGCTATGCCGGCGCTCACTCAATCTCTACCCCTCTACAAAATGCCGCTGCACGCCTCTATAACCAAAGAGGAAATCGAGGTATTACAAATTTAGTGACTTGGCCAAGTTCTCAAAGCCAGATTGGAGGCACCCAGAGCCAGGCTCCAGAATCTGTGCTGAGCACAGAACTGTTGTTTGTCTCGGGATCTCCCACTCAGATCCTATTTAGGTGGTCCAAGCTGGTTGCTATGTAGAGGTGACTTATTCCAGCTAATTTTGGTAAGAACACCGAGGCTGCTCAGAGGAGCCAAGTGGTTTGGGACACCTGGCAGGGACTCAAGGGCTCTAGGATGCTTGTCAGGGTTACAAAGACACTTGTTTGCTCGGCAGGGATGCGGAGAACCTGGGGTGGAATGCCCCCGGGTGGAGGTAGGGGAGATGTAGAGACTCTGGAACGCTTGGCTGGGGTGTTGAGACTTTGCGATGCCTGTCAGGGATATGAACGCCCAACCTCTTCGGCTCCCAGGGCGGGGCATGGGCACCAGGCCAGCTTGCTCGCGCCTGCGGCTTAACAGGGCCTGCCAGCAGTCTCCGCCCGCAGCACGCCCCCGCGGGCCGGGCTAGGAGTGGAAGCAGCGTGCAGCTCGGCCGACCCAGCTTGTGCCCCTCGCCCGGGATCAGCCTGGGAGCGCGCGGCTCTGATTAAGAGGGGCGGGAAACCAGCTGGTGCCCGCCTGTCCGGGAGAGCGGCAGGAATGTGACCCATGAGTGCTGGCGCCGGAGCACCCCTAGCCGGCTCCCGGGGCTCCGGTTGCTCCCGGTCTGGGCGGGTTTGGCTCGGAGCTGCTAGATTCCCTGCTCACCCCCACTGGGGCACCCGGGCAAGCCCAGGTAGGAGAAAATTGGAGAGTTGGGGAGATGGGGTGGCCAGGCAAATGCCCTTCTTAAGTTACTCGGTCAGCGTTGTCTGTGGATGAAGAATAAAGGTGATGGCAGTTCAGTCTTCTTTGGGGGAGGAGAAGAGAGGGAGGAAGG
>JAQHUG010000122.1:5490673-5528206 GCA_028555095.1 Dicrostonyx torquatus
ATTTGGTTTGATTGGACCTAATTGGATTTCTTGGGCCGGTGGAGCTGCCCTTTTCTTATTATTTTTACTTAACATAGTGGGGCTTAGCAAAGAGGTCTTAACTGGACAAGAGGTGAATTCCATAACCCACGTGGTGGCGTGGATCCTCTCTCCAGACAGGTTGATCCTGGGGAATGTAGATCATTGTTTACAAACATGCCCAGTGCCTGACAGTTTATAGGGCCCCTTCCCCTTACTGCCCTTTATCCTCCCAGCAGTCCTGTGGGTGAGCCGCCAGGATCACCTCATTTTATAGCAGAAGCTTAGGTGGAGGCTATTTTGTTTAAGGACTGGTGCCCTTGGGTCTTCAAACCCCTGTGTCTAAAGTCTTGGGGTGGGAGGAGAGTGAAAGAGGCTGCCCAGGAAGTGGGAGGCCCCTCTTCCTACCAAGGCTAGCTCTTTGCCTTGTTTGGGATGTTCACCAGATGGGCATATCCTGTAATTTTTGGCCCTGAGGAACAGAATCTAATCAGCTGGGCTACCCAAGCCACGATAAAGAGGAGCCGAAGTCCATCTGTCATTGGAACTGGTGCCTGAGTCACTCTGGCTTAATGCCAGTCTTCCTGGGAGGTGGATAGACCTCATGGAACCCCATGGCTGTGAGCTACAGGAATCAGCCTGGTGCTGGGACAAGTGCTACCTCTCCCCCCACTCTCCAAGCAGCTGCTGCTATCTCTCTTCTTTGATTCCTTCTAGTTAATCTTCTACACATTGTATTCTATTTAATATTGTACATCCACGTCCTCAACTAACTCCCAAGCTAGGTGGAAACATGATGTCCATTGAGATGGGGAGAGGTACCTGGAATCTGACTTATTTTTAGTCTGAGCTGTCTGCCATTCTGGTGCACATGAGTACTTGCCCGTAGGCTCATCATTGGGTGGCCAGCATGCAGTTCAATAAAGGACATTTGCTCTGAATTCTTGCACAGCCTTGGCAAGGAAGGAGCAGACTTCCCATTTCTCATAGGCTTTGCTGAACCCCTGTGGTGTAATGAGGCATGAAAGTACCTTTGATGCTCCCGAGGCTCGTCACATCTTCTGGCAAATCCTCTGTCCTGGGTGAGACACTGCTTAATATTACTTTTACTCATTTATCAAACAAGTAATTATTGGAGGCTACTAATGTGCCAGGCACTGGGGGAAGTACCAGGAAAAGTGAAGTAAATAAGATAAATGACCATCGCTGTCTCCTCACATACATGGGCTCTCTTGGCAAGTTAGAAAATACTGGAAGGCTCCTTCCCCCTTCCCCCTCTAAGACAGTACTTTGAAATTCGCCACTTTGCAAAGAGTGTGGCCTGGATGGCCTGTAGGACAGTGAGCATCACCCATAGAGAGGGTACAGAGACAGTGGTCATACATACAGCCCAGTGGTCCTCCAAGGAATAGCAAGGGTGCTAAGATAAGGGTGCTCGTGGGCCAGTTATGCAAGAGAATCAGGGTAGATGGAAAACCTGCCCATGGGAGGTGCGATCAGGGAGTGTCTGTTCACCTGCACGGAGATTCTGTAGAGGGAACATCGTGTTAAGGAGCTGGGCAAAGCCGGACCATTGCCGTGAGACAGCCATGGCCTAGGGTCTGGCAGAGGGAAGAGCACAGGCCATCAGAGTCTTGCTCTGTATAATGGATCTGTAGTGAACCTGCCACTTCAAAGGAGAGAGGTTGTCGGGAGCCCTGACTCATTGGCCATGACCTGCCCCACAGTGCTACCCATGTGTCCTTAAAAGCCAGCTTTTGGCTTGTGTTTGCCTCTCAGTGTGGTTGTGAAGTGGTTAGTGCTGGGCAGAAGGACCTGCGGCGTTAGCAACTTCACTCGCCTCTGCTTGCCTGCTGTGGCCTCCGGAAGCGCCAGATTCCTAGCCACACCTAGTACACAAGAGTGGGCAGAGGGGCCCTGCCAAAGAGAGTTGTCACCAAGTGTTGAAAGTCCCTGAGGATCTTCCAAGTCCCTGGTCACTCACTACCTTTGGATTCTATGTGTGTCCATTGAGACATTTTTCTATCTCATCTGTCTGGGAAAGGGTTTATGAGATATCATTAATTAAAAGAGAATGAAAGGGCATCAGACACGGAGCCCACGATGGCTAGAAATGTTTAAAATGACCTAGAAAACCATAGCTGTTAGTGTCTTCAAGATAAATGTGTAATATTTGGGGGGAATGGAAATTCTTGGTGTAAAGTTGGGTTGAAACGTTCATCTGGTTCTCATTAAAGGTATCGGAAGGCAAGGTTAAAGCCTCTCGAAGTTACCCATTCCACACGTGTGGGTTGGCATCCCCAGTGCAGCTTGGCGCTGAGCTGACAGGAAGGGTCTAGAGAGCCCAGCTCTGCTCATCTGGCCTCCTCGTGGTCACCTGAAAGTACAGCCTTGACTCCTAGCGGGAGAGAAGGGAAAAGTGTCCTGCTGTCACTTTCAATCAGAGCTTCTTACCTCATCAATTACCCAGCACTCCTGTGCCTAATTACTTTTAAAATGTCTGTTTGCTGTGCAAAATGATATAATAAAATGTAGCTGATGACGGTTTTCAAAACAGTGATATAATGTCTAAGTGGAAAGAAGAAATAAAAGCAGTTTGTAATAAACTTATACATTTCAGTATGCCGATGCTTGGGGTGTAGTTGGTAGTTTTTCCTTTTTTGGCTCTTTGGGAGCCTGCCCCCCAGCTCCTAAATAAATACACATGGAGATTTGTTATCACTTATAAACGCCTGGCCTTAGCTTGGCTTATTTCTAGCCAGCTTTTCTTAACTAATTATCCTGTCTACCTTTTGCCTCTGGGCTTTTATCTTTATCTTATATATCTTTCTTTACTTCTTACTCCGCAGCTTGCTGTGCAGCTGGGTGGCTGGCCCCTGGAGTCCTCCTGCTCTCACTCCTGGATCTCCTCTCTCAGATTCCTCCGATTTATTCTCTCTGCCTACCAGCCCTGCCTATCCTTTCTCCTGGCTCACTATTGGCCTTTCAGCTCTTTATTAGGCCGATCAGGTATTTCAGTCAGGCAAAGGAAGAAGCTTTGTTAAGCTTATGTTAAGCAAATACAACACATCTTTGCATCATTGGAAAAATATTCCACAGCATAGACAAATGTAACACATCTTAAAATAATATCCCACGACATTGGGGTAAAACTATGCAGCGCTTTGTGTACATTGACCACAGAATAAATAGTGTGGGGGCAAACTCAAGTCTTTAGAGGAACAGATGAGCTGGTGGCCACATGACCTTTTTAGCAGGTTCTCAACTCTTAGTCAAGGCCTCCGGGTAGTCAGAGGCGAGTCGTCTCAATTGTTACAGCAGTTATTAACGTCCTCAAGCCTTTTGGTATGTATGGAAATTGTGCCAACTCCACATTTTCTATAAACATGGGATGGAGTCAGGGTTAAGCCGAAAACACCAAGTACATTGTCTGTAGCTGTATCTGGGGGGCACCTGATGGTCATGAAGGACAAGGGTCAAGTCTTCATGAACTGTCGCCTTGCACTATTCCAGATTCTAGTATTTGATAGTCATCCAAAGTGTCCCCTGCCACATCCTTCATGTTTCCAGGGACTTGACCTGACTTGGATGAGGTGATGGAGAAAGGACAGACACACACATAGAGAAAAACTGGGATTGGGTGGACTGAGCTCTCTGATAATGGAGAAGCCCCATTGCCTTGGAAGTGCGGAGTGTTTATTATATACATAGTTGAACCAAGGGGTGGAGTTATTGTATACAGCTAGACGTGGAGGCAGAGTTTATTGTATATGGTTAAACAAGGAAGTGGGTTATTATATAGAACTGAGCAAGGAAGCAGGTTCCATTGACCTTGGTAGGATCGGTCTCTGAAGGGGATCAGTCTTCCAGCTGTAAACACCCAGAGGGGAGAAAGCTACGATGGACATTTTCTGCACGCACTGTCAACATTCACTCTTGGGCCCAGGAGGAAGGCTTTGCTTTCCCGTGGATCTCAGACATCGGGATTTTTGGCATAGCTGTGCCAATGTCAACCACACCCATTCACCCAGGACTTCACTGGCTCCCTGTGTTTCCTTCAGTATAGCTTCTGGAATGCTCTCCCAGGAGTCCTGCTGTGTTGAGAACCACTGCCTTCTCTGTCTCGTGACCAAAACACTCATGAGGGTGCGGAGCCTGGCATAGCCCATGCACGAGCAGAGAAACTGTAGGAGCTGATGGTTAGCTTCTGTATCATCAACTCCTACAGTTTATCTGTCTCATTTTCCCCTTTTGTCCTTAATCCCATGTGCCTTAGTTAGAATAGGCCATTTGGTGGCTTTGAGCCTTTCACAGCTGAGTATTGACGTTTCATCCCAGCACGTGAAACCTGTTTGGCCATTTTTACCTTATCTTCATCTTTAAACATTTCTCCTTTGTGATTAGAAAGATATTTCTTCTGTGATTAGAAAGATGATATTCTTCCTTGATTAGAAAGATATTCCCTCCCCCTCTTTGTGTGGGTAAAGAAGCCAAATCCATTCACTGTGATTGAAAACTGCAGGTTCATCAAGTTCATTCCATTGGGGTTTCCCAGAAGTGAATCTCTTTGGCCGCCTCTTGTGTGAAAGGCTTTGCTTGCTTGTAGTTTTGTAAAGTTAATTTCTCCAGTGGTTCCAGTGTTTCCCACGGTTACAGTGTCTGTCTGTGACTCTTTGATACTAATCTCTGAAGAATGGAAACCATCGAGAGCACACCACGGAGGTCCCCAGGTGCCTCTGAGGTCACCCGCACCCTCTCCTTTCTCAGCCTGAGTCTGGGCACTCCTACATAGATGGACTTTTGAGAAGTTAGTGTGAGGTACTCTATCTTGTCCTGAGGGTTTGAGCCTGTGGGCCTCGATGCCTCGATTTCTCACGAGTGGGAAAGTACGAGATGATAAGGGAGTATTTACTTAAGCTGGCACCGCTTAGACTTCCAGCACAAAGACTGAACTGGAGAAATCTAAATCGAACGCCCAGCCCGGCCCTTCAGAGGAACTTACTTTATGGGATGTTTCTATGATGCCTCCTGATTTTTCCTTGGGAGATCTTAGAGGCCTCTGTCCTATCCACTCAGTGCACACCCACCTTTGCTTCAGTATAAAACTGACACACACCCCCAACCTAGATCTCCTTGGGTAAAACGCTGACCCCAAGAGGATAGACTCGGGTCCTTTGCATGGCTGTAGAGTTTCTTGGAAAGGTACCCATTCTGGTTTCAGGATCAAGGGCTCCTGTGAGTACAGAATTGCAGGTTCTGTGGTTGTGTAGTTTGTGGCGTTGTGCATTTCTTTTAGCCTTCACCACCACACTGACCTTTTAGGTCCGGAGGTTGGCAGCTATTGAGAATCTGGTTGAATGCTTATGACAAAGTGGCATCAGGGGGAATGTCATCCTTGTGGACTTAGTTCAATACCAAAACCCACTTTTCACCAGTTTTTTAGCAGACACGGAGGTATTGACACTTCATAAACCTGGAAGCATGCATAAACTCTTGCTTTTTCTCAATTACGAGCAAGTTAAGGGGAGCTGAGTTGTCTAAATATGTCTCTGTATATTAAATCTGCAGATATATTCATATGTCAGGTGCAAGAGGTCACAAATGTGTTGCAAATGCCGTCGCTCTATGAGGCATTGCTTGGAATGGTAGGCATGCAGGGAGGAAGGCAGAAATGTGGAATGTGTGTGCTGTGGTTGAGTGTGGTCATCGAAGCTCACAGGTGAGAAATATACTCACCAGTGCAACCGTGGGAGGCAAGGCTCATTAGGAAACAATTAGTTCTCGAAGGCCCTGTGCTCATGGAAGAATTAGCGCCAATGCTGGGGAAGTGAGTTCATTATGGCAGGAATGGGGTTGTCATAAAAGTGAGTGTAGCCCTCCCTTGCTTGCTCACTCTCGCCCTTTCTTGCCCTTCCCTGTTCTGCTTTCTGCCTTCCACCATGGGTGATATACCACAAATTCTGGCTCCATGCTCCCAGACTCCAGAACTATGAGCCAAATAATCTTCTGTTCGTTTTAAGTTGCTTGGGGTCAGGCATCTTGTCGCAGCAGTCAAACACACAAACAAAACAAAAAACACACAAACAACACAGAGAGAGACTAAAATGGTTAGGATTTCCTTCATAACTTTCAGATTTGGAGGTTGGCTCCATCAGGCCCCTAGAAGAAGCAAGAACTTCATGCTCCCGGGTTTCTGTTGAGGTTTGGCTTCCTTAGAAATTCCTCTAGAATTCCCCCAAAGTCCAGTGATTTGTACAGATCTGCTCTGCAACTCACCAGCCACGTCCCTTATCATAGTGAAGAAGGTCACAAGAGACCTGACCCTCCCACTTGCCTCTCGATCATACTTCAGGTTCTCAAGAACCCTGGAGTTTTTTCCCCAGCTGTTGGACATCAATTCCGTGGCTGCCAAAGGCTGTCCTGAGTGGCCTTGGGAGACTCCACTGTCAATATGCCTGTGTTGGGGGCCTGGGCAGGGTTATATAGAAGGAAATGTACCCACATGTATAGACTAGGGGATCAAATTGTGCATATGTTCAGAGCCCCTCATAATGTGGAAAGAGCCAGCTGGAGAGAGGGTTTAGGAGTAACTAGATACAGTAGGGACCACTGTTAGGTCTGCTCTGGGCGGATCCCACGATAGGGCCAGTACAGCCTGTTTTTGCACACTGAGTCCCAGGACATGCTTCCTCCGGCAGCAGTTAGGAGTTTCCTCTGTTGTTAACCCATACAATGTGTGGCCCCAGTACATCTGAGAGAGCCTATGCCTAGCTAACTTCTGTCCTGGAAGGCAAGATTCACAAGGTGGGGGAATTCCTCAGGAAGAGGAGGAGAATTCAAGTTCGTGGAAAATTTCTCATTCATAAGAAAGTATCTAATAGATTCGGTATGGCCACTTACAGGAAAAATGCCCTCTTCAGGCCTGCACTTGCTGAACATGCTAGGGCCCACAGCTGTCACTTTTCTTGTGCCTGCTTTGGACAAAGGAGATCTTGTAGAATGAGAGAAATTCCCTTTCCCATCTGACCCCTGGGATGAGGGACGGCACACTCCCACGTGCTGCTAGCTCTTGTCCTGGCCGCTCGCCTTCTTGGAAAGGGGCTTTTGCTGGGAATTGGTATTGGTCATACCAATTCTTGTACTTATTTTATATTTTTCATAATTTAGTTCACATTTCTGCTTCGGAGTCTGAGTCCAGCACTGTGTTTTAAGGCTGCATCTGTTGCTGTCATAGACCACTGAACCTGGGATCATCTATAAACAATAGTTTATGTAGGTTAAAGGGCCAGGTGGCGGCATCCTCTGGGGGCCTCGTGACGCCGCCTAGTGGGGCGGATACAGGCAAAGACAAGTGGGTGCATGTGGAGAAGACTGAGTAAGAGACGGACTGGTTCTGTCACAGCCTGCTCATGTGGATGTCAAAGATGGCGGGTTGGGGATTCCTTCCTCCGTCCTCTCTTCTACTAATATCTGTCATACACCTGGAAGCTATGAAGGCTGGGATCCTCCTCACAGGAATATGGGGGGACAGTCTATCCTGTCCTGCTTTTTCCCATCTCAACTAGAGAAGTCTCATCACTGGGGCGCTAGCTGGGCTGCCTCAGCTCTTCCTGGCCCCTGTGTGTTGTGCCATGGAGAAGCTGTGTGGCTTGTCCCTGACTGTGGAGAAGGGGGGGGGTGTCTTTGAGGGCCCAAGGCCAGTTTCTGGTCAGAATTAGTTCAAAGCTGTTTAAATCCCTTGGCTGCTGCTGAGGAGAACTGAAGGGAAGCATCGGGGGGCAGAATGGTACATGTCCTTAGGGCCAGCACCAAGATAGCAGCTGTGACATCATCCCTGGAGTCCAGATAGACGGGGTGACATGAGCTAGAGATGGAAGGGTCATTTGCCTGGAGAAATAAGGAGAGCCATCAGCTTGGGCAGTGTCTCTCAGCAGTAGTGCTATCTTGATTGTGGTGCTGGCGTTTCAGTCATGGGGAGGAAGTGGAGAGAGTGTGTGTGAAGAAGGCACAGGTGTGCAGAGGAAGGTGGGGAGTGGAACAGGTTGGAGTGAAAGGTTAAGCGTCTTTGCAGAAGGTCCCTAGATTTACCCAATTGTCAGTCTTTCCCTGCCCCCTTCTTCCGCTTTGACGAGCCTCCCTGTGATACTTTCTCCGTGGTTCCCATCAGCCATAGTCATTTTTGAGGCTTAGGGTGCATAGGCCTCTGGCTGGAACAGGAAGACCTTGAGTGTGCTCTTTGATTTCGTGCTGTAACTGGACCCACGATAAGGTGCCACTGTGCCTCCGACAGCTGAACGTGGTGCCATGTTCTGTCATCTCCCAAGGCGTGACTAATAGTTTGGGATTTAGTGTATTTAGTCTATGCAAATGTTTAGCATCAATCTGGTCGATCTGTGCCAGTGGTGGAGTTTAAAAGGTCCCACTAGCTTTTTATAGGTTATGCCTATAATGACTCAGAGGTGAAAAATAAAAGGACTCCAAAATACTAGAGGAAACTGCAGAGTTGAAGAATGAGCAGTGGGATACTAGAAAGGCAACCGCAAACAGCTTTGCGGGAATTACTTAATTCTGTATGGTGGGCAGGCATATGAATGTCATTGGTTTAAGGGAAAAATACGTATATTTTTTAAAGCTATTGCACCTGCTCTTAAAAGGGACTTTTCCACTTTTCTTTCTCCAGGCATGTAGCAAGTCTTTTAGCCCTGTTTTCTATCAGTACTGAGGCATTTTTATCAATTTCGGAGTCCCGCTGACTGACAGAATGCACACCTTCCGTGTGCCTAGTTCCATATTCCTGACAGAATGCACACCTTCTGTGTGCCTAGTTCCATATTCCTGACTCCTCCTTTGACTTTTTTTTTTTTGAGACAGGGTTTCTCTGTGGCTTTGGAGTCTGTCCTGGAACTAGCTCCTGTAGACCAGGCTGGTCTCGAACTCATAAAGATCCACTTGCCTCTGCCTCCCGAGTGCTGGGATTAAAGGTGTGTGCCACCACCAACCGGCTTAACTTGTTTTCCTAAAAGTATTTTGTCCTAGAGGGCCTTGGGACATAGACTTTTTGACATTTTCATGAGGATGTAATACTTTTGGACTTGTCTTTGTTAGTGGGTAGCTCTGGGGCCCTTTGCACCTGTCTACTCAATATACATGTGTTCCTCTTCTCCAGGTAGACACGCCCCTTAAAGATGCTCACTTCCTCCTGAGAAGCAGGACCACTCATATAGGAAGCAGCCTTCTTCAAGGTAACAACAGGCTGGGTTGCAGCAGGATCTGTCTGTCTTTTCTCCTAAGTAATGGAATTCTTCCGCCCTCAGCTGTAGGCAGTCTTGGGACAGCTCCCCTGTATGCAAAAAATGTCTGCTGGCACGTTTTTCTTGGGGGACAGTGTGTGTCTTTATCAGATAAATTCTTATTTTTGTTTTGTATGGCTGTACAGCATTTGAACACAGGGAGATAATAAGAATGGTACTGGACAGTGTTTGGTGGAATAAGACGAGGACCATGGGATCTCCTACATGTGTGGAAGGAAGTTCCAACAATTGATGGCACAGAAGCAAAGAGCAGGGCAGTGGATGCCGGAGCCTGGGGAGGGGAGAAGGGAGGCCTAGAGGGAGGTGCTGTCCGGTTTTTGAGGAAGTTTGTGGCCCTAGGTCCTGCTGCCCTCCAGCCATGTGGTCATTGTTGACTTTCTTCCTCAGCCTTCCCATTGAAGTGAGTTTCCAGGGTGGGTGGGCGGCGGGGGGGCAGAGCCCTCTCAGAACGTTCAGGGCCTCTTTCATCCCACGCTCAAATCCCAAATCTTGGTTGGAAAGAACATGCCTGGCCTCCTCCCCAGGGGCGCAGGGCTGGTTGGTGTAGGAAGCCTATTCTAGTTATGTCAGAGCAGTCTCAACCCCGCCCACCTACCTGTGATGTCATCCTCCTTGCCTCCCTCCCCAGGGAATCTGGCCACCAGCTACTCTCAGTCTCTCTTCCCTGCCCACTCCCCTGCTGCTCATCTGGCCCTCCAAGAAGCCTCTTCTCCACATCGTTCCTCTGGCTCCAACTTATTTTACACACCGTGGTTAAAGCATCTATAGAAAAATCAAAATCTAGCCAAACCCCACTCCTTTGTGTAAAACCTTTAAGAGCCTTTCCGCCATCTGCAAACGAAAGGCCAGCCCCTCAGTGTGACCCTTGTTGTAGCCACCAGCAGCCCCACCTTTCCTGATGCGCTTCTTGGCACCTGTCTTCGGAATGTATTCCAGAATGGAGACATTTCTTAATATCCTCCTTCCCGCCCACAGGCAAGTTGGGGCCCCATCGTCCCTCGCCCTTGTGTGGGGGGCAGGTCTCCTCCTGCAGACATGTGATCTGGTGGGATGAATATGGGTGCACTCACTTCCCCTGTAGCCCCCGAACTCCTCGAGCCCGTCCGTGGGCCATTATTCCCATTTCTTTGTCCAGAACAACGTGTGGACATGGGCTTCCGTAGACAATTGTTCAACAGGGCGGTGGGTAGAAAAGACATCCATGGACACTGAAGATCTATCAGAACTTGTCATCGCAGTGTGGGTGCTCGTGAGAATGGCAGAGGGGACCTTGGCTACCCATGGTTTCCATGTGGCAGCTCGTTTCATCCTCATCAAGGCCCTCAGTGACAGATACCATTATCAGCTCTGATGGTCACATGGGGCACTGAGCACAGACATTGAGCTTATCCAGCGTGCCACCTCTGTGGGGAAGCTTGACTTGGACAGTCTTTCAACTGCTGGCCCTGGAGTGTCTAGTCTAGATCATCTCTGTCTTGGGGCTTACATCATTGTTGGTGGACATCAGGGGTCAGTGCTGATTTGGAGCGGTGTCTGTTTGCTTGTTTGGTGTTTTGTTTTGCTTGTTTGTTTTAGAGGGACAGTTGCTCTGTGTCATCTGTGTCATTCAGGTTGACCTCAGACTCATGACTCTCCTGCTTAGCTTGCCTGGTGGTGGGATTATAGGTAGGGAACACCACACCTAGCTTTTGTTGGTTTTTCTTGGGAGCACAGTTGGTACCATCTCAGGTGCTGGTTTATAGTCTTCCCTTCATTGGTACCCAATCCAGTTTGGTGTGGAATCTCCACCCCTAGGTCCTGCTGACAGATGAGCTGACTCAGATAAGCTGTGGTTGAGGGCAAAGGGTTTTCCTATATCCGGCTTCGGTTTTTATTTTTCCCCTAGAGCAGGATAGGGGTAGATGGAAAACGTGTCCCCCTGTCCCTCTGCCACTTAGTAAATAAATCACTGGGGAAGAAACTGGTCTTAGGTCTTTGGCTGTGGACTTGAAATAGTTAACTTAGAATTCCAGCTTGCGAACCACACGCTATAAAAAGGCAGCCTGGCATATTTTTCTTCTTCTGCCTAATAACCAAACAAGCCCGAACTCGTACCTGAGCGAACTTGCAGCCAGCAGCGTCCATGTGATTTATTTATAAATATGCATGTTGATCCTAAGATGACTGCGTCAATAGCCAGAACTTGGTACTGGGGAGCGCGTCAACCCTTTCCTTTCTAAGACTTGACACACACTTCCATATACTCCCAGAAGGAGGGAAGAAGCCGGGCCACAAGCTTCAAGGCCTCCTATCTTATGTCATCATCTGAACCTAGTGCAGAGTAGATACAGCAATAGCACTGTTAACCTACATTGTGGTGGATGACCAGTTTTCATGGTGAAGGATCAGAGTTACAGGATACATCAGGAATGTTGTTTTACTGCTCTAGGGTAGATCTCAAAGCTTAAGCCAGGCTCAAGAACCAACATCCTGATGCTGGGGTTACAGTCGCAAGAACTGAATGGGTGTGCCTTCTAGATTCAGATAAAACCTACCCCCCATCAGTCTTTGTTTAACAAGCGTGTCATAACATTTGTATACTTTCTAATGCAATTCCTCACGTAGAACATTTTCCAGTTAATATTTAAGTCCTTCAGATGGCTGGTCTCCAGGAATGTCAACTTAGTCAAAGGACTTTGTGTTTCACCCTAACTTACAGCCACAGGTAAGAATATAGACATTTAGTGTCTCATAAAATTAAGGGCAGGTTTTTTTTTTGTTTTGTTTTGTTTTCCCAGCCAAGAGTTTTATAGTCTGCTCCGGACACTGCTCAGTGTTGCATTGAGGAATCAGTTGTTTATTTTGCTCATTCTTTTCTCATTCGTTCCTTGAGACCTTATTAAGGACTTCAGGGTTTCAAGTACAGTGTTCCCTGCTTTGGGGACAGAGATGAGCCATGTTCCTGCCTTCAGGAGGCTTCCCATCTTAGGTTGAGTGGAAGATGATGCTCAGGGTCTAGCAGGCATGCAGGTTGCTGGGAAGGCCCAGAGAAGCCAAGCAGGATCTCTGGGAGGCCCCTCGCCCTAGGGTGCTGAGATCTGACGGAGGAGTAGGAGTGAGCGAGTTAAAGGGTGGAGGAAGCAGTTAAGTATCAGGCTAAGAGGCTGGGGCGCATGGGGAAGGTTGCTGTGGGGTGATCTGCTGGAGGGAGGGACGTTTGGTAGAGCTAAAAGAGCCAGGAACAGAGTAGCCCTATGCTTGGGTTTCTTCTCCATGCACCGGGAGCCTAGAGGAGTTATTGAGAAGTTGATTGGATTAAAATATATAAATCCGCAGGCAGAGAGACAAATAAGGAGCCTGGTGTTGTAATGAAACCAGGCAGGGGCTTGAGTATGACAGGAGTTGTGGATAAACTGGGGTGTTGTGATAAAGAGCACCAACCACCACGTCTGGGGAGAGTGTCCTGGGGGCAGCTGCTTCAGGAGCACAGACTGCAGGTCCCCTCTAAGGGCATGCCCAGTAGGTTCGGATCCCTGTATGGCTGTCAGCTAGGCGGGGAGTTCCAGGGGAGGGTAAATTGGTGGAGCAAGAATACTTGCTCTATTTCTGGGATTGGGGTTCTCAGGGGCCCCTGAGTGTATAAGAGCCCGATGGAGACATGAGGCTGGAGCTTAACTGAATCTCATCGTGAGGCACCTGTTAAACAGAATGAAATGAGCAGAGCAGGGGGACTATCGTGCGTGTTTACTTCCTTTGGGACTTGAGAGGTAGCAGGCAAAACTGCGAGTCTGGTGTTTTTCTTTTTATTAATTTGATATTTTTTTAGGGACTTTGTTTTGTATATGAGGTGCTGGGCATGTCCGGAAGTAGGCTAAGCAATTACACTTCCTGCCATACAGATGGACAAAGAGCCACACAATTAAAATAGCCAAGGTATGAAATCAGCCTAGGTGTCTGTCAACATGGGTAACACACATGTGGTACATATACACAGTGGAGCATCAATCAGTCATGAAAATGAACCAAGTTACATAACTTGCAGAAAGATGCATGGAACAGGAGAAGGTCGTACTATCAGAAAGAAAGGCAAACGTGTTTTATTCCTCATGTGAAACTTAGCAAAGACCCATATATGGCATGGCAGGAGAAGGTGGGGTAGATGGCGTGGGAGGTGACAAAGGCTTCATAGGATCAACGTGCATCTTACACTTGAGGAAAATGTCTTGAAACTCAACACTTCATAAAGTCAATACATAACGATATGAATTTTAAAAGGGGAGTAAGTCCTCAGGACCTCAGTTTAATATGGATGCTATCCCCAATACTAACCGCTCTCCTGTTAATGGTCTTGCTGGTGAGGCCTGCAGATCCACTTACAGAAAGAGTGGTGCTTTTTTTTTTGTGAAAAAATTCATACATGTTCATCATAGACCTTCTGGAAAGTATAAAAATCCCCAGCGAAGGGGAAATCCACCCAAACCACAAGAATAAACGCAGCTCTAATATGTTGATATGATTTATTTTAGTCATTTTTGGGTATGACCCTATGTATTGTGTTATACAGGTAATTGAATATGGGGTTTTTCATTGAAGGCATGTCTTGGGTGTGGGAAATACCTTCTGGATGGAGACAGCTGTACAAAGGTAGAGGGAGCTACTTTGGGTTTCGTGAGTCCACTTACCTCTAGCCCCACGGGAGACTGGTTCCACAAGAGCTGTGGATACTGAAGTGCGTAGATGCTCAGACCCTGTCTACATCCACCCCCGCACTTTTATCATCTCTGGGGGTAGTTACGGTATCTCATGAGAGGTCAGTATCGTGTCCACAGTTGCTCTCCTGTGTTCTAGGGACTGAACAGCCTCCTAAAAGCCATGCAACTTCAGCACAGAAGCACAGCCTTTCAAGTTACGTAACATGGCAGTTGGTGGGATCTGTAGACGTAGCTCCCATGGGTGTAGAGATCTGGCCGTAGTCTGTGTTGATTGTAAGGTGTATTCTGAGGGCATTCAAGTGGAATAGAAAATGAGCATGTATTTTAGAAATGTGTTTGGGGAATGATGCTGGAAATGCTTTCAAGCTGAATTTGTTCCCAATTCTGTCACACACACACACACACACACACACACACACACACACACACACACACACACACACCCTGACTTTCTAATTAGAAGTCTAACATAACTTGGAATGGTGAGGAAGGCTCTTCCATGGACCTGGGGGTAATGGATGAGGGCAGGTGGGGGGGGGTCAGGAAACCTAGAGCTTTTCCAGGTTACTAACACTCTGCCCTCCTTCCCTTCTTCTGTTTCCCCAGGAGAATATGAAAGTGCTACTTGGGCTCCTTTGTTTCATCGCCCCTCTGCTGTCGCTGGAGACCGGTGAGTCTGCTGTTTCCTCTACGCTTGTCATCTCCAGGCCGGGATGAGGGAAAACGCACGGCTGTGTTCGTCTATCAGAGAGACATTTTCTTTTCCATTCTCCTGGCCCCAGAACTGTCCATCTGAAAGTCCTTTTCCAGATCTTCATCTCTCATTCTATGCCTAGTATTTTGGGAAACTGAGGCTGGTGAGATTAAGAACCCAGGGTTGTGTTTCTAGATCTACAAATAAGAGCTCCTGTCTGGGTCTAGTCTAGGCCTCCCGTCACCTCAGTGCTCATGGGACTGTGTAAGGCCTGCTTACCCTGGAGTAGGTGCCCAACACCAATCATGGACCCATGCTACTCATTTGTATTTCCTTCCAGTTTCTTCATATTCTCCTTTCCTTCTTCATTTCCTGCCACAAGTGTACTGAGCCTTTACAATGCGTCAGCTGGGAGGTACTGAGATCGCTGCAGGGAATAATCTGTATGGAAGCAGCTGCTTTCAGGCGACCGTCCTTCTGGGGGAGACAGAACACATTGCACATGCCATGCAGTGTAGATAAGTTAGGCAGAAACACTAGGAAAACAAGGAATATTGGGGCGGGGGCACAAGACTAAATAAAAGGTTCAGTTTTCCATACTGTATCTGGCCACAAAAGTGTCTCAACCGGAAGGCTGATCGTGAGCACACCCTGAAGTACAGAGAAAAGCAGTTATGTAGTATTGTCTGGGTTTCTGTCCTGTCTGATTTCTGTCCTCCCACCAGGTCCCACAGCCGTTTAGCCCCAAAGAAATGGCACAGAGGTGTATATTAATGATAAATCGATTGGCCCATTAGCTCAGGCTTCTTATTAACTCATAACTTATATTAGCCCATTATTCTTACCTGTGTTAGCCACAGTCTCTTTTTCAGTGGTGTAGTCACATTTTGCTTTTATGGTGTCTGGACGGGACTGCAGAGGAATGGGCTTCCTCCTTTCCAGAATTATCCTGTTCTCATTGACCTGCCTCTACTTCCTGTCTGGTTGTCCTGCCTATACTTCCTGCCTGGCTACTGGCCAATCAGTGTTTATTTAAAACATAATTGACAGAATATAGACAATTGTCCAGCACCAGTGTAGATTCCAGGCTAAGGGTGGGGGAATGTCCTTGGCAGAACATGCAAAGGCCAGGAGGTTAAAAGCAGTTCATGTGAGAGCTGAGAGACAGAATGAGGTCACTGAGTGTGGTAAGGAAAGATTGTATCAAGAGCTGAGGCCTGGCTTCCTCCAGGGCAACCAACTGTCAAGCTTTCAAGTGGTCAGAGAACTAGTATAAGTCTGACCAGAAATTTGGAGCCGAGTAGAGAAAGCGTCTCAGGGTGAGAGAATATAATAGGAACATGTCCAGTGCAGATGTGCCAAGTGAGATGCCCTCTGTGAGGTATTAAATTTTGCAGTTTAAAAGTTTGTGCATATATTGTTTCAGGGATGAGCACTCTTCATTGGATAACCAATAATGGGGCTCAGGCTTGGGTGAAGCAAAGTCCCCCCCCCCGCTTCCAGCTATCATTGGTTACTGTCGTTCCTTGTCTAGGTATAGAACCCCATAAAAATTTCACCTTCAAAGTTAATATGCCCACTGATGTTACTATTGTTCCAGTCTTGTGTATGCAGTCATTTCCAAGAGAGACTGTTTCATAGCTGACTTTCTGGTATTCTGGCTCTTAAAATCTTTCTTCTCTGAGCCATAGACAGGTGAACTGTGATGTAGATGTGTCCTTGGTGTCTGAGCCCCTCACCACAATCTGGTAGTCTCTACATTGTGTCCAGTTGTGATTTCCTTTAATGGAAGAATAAAAGCTTCTTTGATAAGGGGTGTGATAGATACATTTATCAGTATAAGCATATGACTTAGAATATAGTTAGGAATTATGCTGCTCCAGCAAAGTGATTATATATATATATATGTGTGTGTGTGTGTGTGTGTGTGTGTGTGCCCCTAAGAGACATATATGGATCTAATCTACATGAAAAGTAGAAAAAGACAAGATCTCCTGAGTAAACTGGGAGCATGGGGACCATGGGGGAGGGTAGAAGGGGAGGGGAGCAGAGAAAAATGTGCCCATGACTGTTAAAGAGAACCCCTACTCTTCAGAGAGAAAATAGGAAAGGTGCCCTGATGGCAAGACCCATCCTACCCAAAGGATGCTAATTGGTGATAGCACAACTCCATCTGAAAGGAAAAAGGCTGAACTAAGAAAACATCACAAAGGCGTCCCCTGCTCTCAAACAGCTGCCTGGAAAGCTATTGTTCCAGATTTGTCACAAAGGCAGATGAGAGTACCACAGCTGCAGTCTAAGGGTACCAGGTTCCCCCAATAAAAGATAATGGAGTAGAGTCCTAAACAGAGAACTCTCAACAAGATCTCCTGAGTAAATTGAGAGCATGGGGACCATGGGGACCATGGGAGTGGGTAGAAGGGGACGGGAGAGGAAGGGAGGGGAAGAGAAAAAAATGTATAGCTCAATAAAATTTAAAAAAAATTAAAAAGGCTCTCTGGCTACATAAGATTTTTTTTTTTTTGTCACTGGTGTTAATCTGATTACTAGGCAGTTGGTGTGATTTTCCTTTTCTTTTTTGGTGTTTGTTTATTTTGAGGCAGGGGTCCTCTGTGCAACAGCTCTGACTGTCCTTGAACTCATTAGGTAGACCAGACTGGCCTTTAACTCAGAGACCCACCTGCCTCTGAGATTAAAGGCACCACCACTCCTTGGCTCAAAGATTTATTCATGTATTTTATGTATATGAGTGCTCTAACTGCATGTACACCTGCTTGCCAGAAGAGGGCATCAGACCCCCATTACAGATGGCTGTGAGCCAGCCTGTGGTTGCCAGAAATTGAACTCAGAACCTCTGGCCAGAGCAGTCAGCGCTCTTAACCTCTAACTATCTTTCCAACCGTCTTGCCTTTTCTTAGAGCTCACTGTGTCTTGGGACCCAAGCTTATTACATCTTGAGCAATTTCAGCTTGTATTTCCAATATGTTTTCTGTGTTCCCCACTCTCGCAGCAATTCATATTAGATGTTTTCTAGCTGCCCCAAGCTATCTGATAACTTGCTTGCTCACTCCCCGGCCCTTGCTTAATCTTGAATGTTTTCTAATGTTACACCTTCAGGTTTTCTTATTTTTTTTTCCTAGAATATTTTCAACTTGACAATGCATTTTTTATTACTAGAAGTTTTTTCCTGAATTGTTTATGCCTCTGTTCACTATATCTTATGTCTCTTTCAGCATCTTGAGTAAATAGGAGCTAGAGTCATGTCATGCCTTGAACAGTGTTGTTCCTATGCTTGCCCATTTGTTAGCTGTTCACATGGGAGGCCATATTTAGTCTTTGCTCTTCACCACTGTAGAGAGTGAATGTCTCTCCTCCATTATTCCGACCTATAGATGAATAAGCAGGAAGAGGGGGTAAGTCATTTGCCCAAGGTACAGCCCACAGGGACCATGTGGCAGAGCTGGAACTGAACATAAATTGTCTCCACCCTGAAGACTGTGCTAACCACACAGCTGTGAACTGTAGATCTGGCAGGAGCCGGTATCTTTACTAACCAATGCGTTCAAATGTTGATATTGCTTTAAGAAACACCGAGAGTTTTTCTTATAGAAATTGCTTTCCTTTTTTTTCTCTTTTAAAGATGACTGTAAAGAATATTCAGATGAGATCACTTTGTTTTCATCTGTAAATGAAATTGTTATTCGTGATTGTCCTCTTATTCTGAATGAAAAGTGTGGCACCATAATCTGGTATAAAAATGACAGCAAGACACCCATATCGGTAGAACAGGGCTCCAGGATTCATCAGCAAAATGAATGGCTTTGGTTTGTTCCTGCCCAGATCGAGGACTCGGGACATTACTATTGTGTAGTGAGGTAAGGAAGGGATGGATACATTACAGACACATCTCCTAAGCCTTGATCATAGTTAAGGACAGAAAAACCACTTTAGTAATGATGAATTTTCATATTTTACTTTATTTTAGAAACTCAACTCACTGTCTCAAAACTAAAATAACCGTGAAGATTTTAGAGAACGACCCTGGCTTGTGTTACAACACACAAGCCACCTTCAAACAGCGCCTCTACATTGCAGGGGATGGAAGTCTCGTGTGCCCTTATTTGGATTTTTTTAAAGATGAAAATAACCAGTTACCCAAAGTTCAGTGGTATAAGGTAATTTTATTTTAAGTATGATGTTTTATTTTTAGACAGTTCTCTGCTTTGAACAGTGAAATGCGTCCACAAAATCTTTGACATGTTCATACGCTGTTTGCTCTGTGGTGGTGCAACGTCAGGGAGAAGCAAACAAGAACGTAAGCCTGTGTCTGTTGGATTTTTTACAACTTATCTAAAATCTTATGGTTGTTTCTATCTGACTGAGTAAGATACAGTTTCAAGAAAGTAATAGATCTCAACATGTTTGAGAAGATGGATTAAATGTTTAAGCCATTTAAGAGATGGTTTGCTTTTATAGCAGATATTATTTTGTGTTTAATTAAAAACACTTACGTCCTGGGGCTGCAGAGATGCTCCGTGGTTAGGAGCGCGAACTGCTCTTTTGTAGGACTGGAATTTGTTTCCCAGCATCCACAGAAGGCGCACAATTGCCTGTAACTGCAGTCCCAGGGGATATGGCACCCCCTTCTGAGCTACATGGGCACCTGCACCCATATGCACAAACCCGTAATTGCACACATACCTACTCATAATTAAAGACAGCACAAAATTAAGTTCTAAAAGACTAATAAGAAGTTAAATGTTCCGCACATAGCCTGGTCTTGTCTGTAGTCACTCAAACATGAGGGTGGGCACAGCATGCTCTGGTGTCTTTAATTTAGTAGTTTAGCAGACCTTTTACAGGAAAGTCATCTTTTAGAGACTAACGAATACAAAATAAATAATATCAGTTCAGGAATCGACCACAGTGTTGACAAATGTCAACATTATTGCTTCCCTTGTGTCTTCTGTGAAATAAATTTGCCTTCACTTGTCTTCATGGCCTAGGCCTCTGGGCTTGAAATTTTGAAGTGTTAATTATTTTATTTATTTATTTATTTGTCCCAAATCAAGCAAGTCACTTTTTCAGGTAGGAACTTGCCAAGGTGAAAAACTAGAGTTCCTGTTCCGGTTACACAGGGGGAGTCCCTGACTTTTCCAAGGCTCCTATTTCTCTCTTCTTGTCTAGGATTGTAAACCACTGCTTCTTGACAACGAAAACTTCATTGGGGCCAAGAATAAACTGATGGTGAGGAACGTGGCTGAAGAGCACGGGGGGATCTATGTTTGCCGCATGTCCTACACGTACCTGGGGAAGGAGTATCCAGTCACCCGAGCCATAGACTTCATCACGATAGGTGAGTCGTAGCTCCAACCCCACAGGAGTTTGCGTGCGGGACAGCTGGGAGAACATCAGGTTGCCATTACTTCATTGTTTACAAAGGAACTGAGTATAGGGAATTGGCTAGTGATTCACGAGACTGATTAGTCACAAGAACCAAGAGAGGGAAGAAAGGGTTTGTTTTTAGCTTACAGTTTGAGAGAATCCAGCTGGTCATGGTGAGGAAGGCATGGCAGCTGGAGCGTGAGACTGAGAGAGAGAGAGAGAGAGAGAGAGAGAGAGAGAGAGAGAGAGAGAGAGAGAGAAGAGAGAGAATGAACCATAAGTGGGTCAGGCTATAAAATCTTAAGACACACCCCCAGTGACATCCTTTCTCCAGCTTTGCCTCATCTTCTAGAACCTTCCCGAATATTGGTACAGTTGGGGACCAAGTATTCAAACAAATGAGCCCATGGGAGACATTTCATCTTCAAACCACAGCACAACATCCTATGGTTTTAATTCCACTTTTGTTAGTAAATATTACGCGAGTATTTTCCATTCCTGCTTCAGATGCAATGCTACTTAGACCATCACGTTATGAGTTACACCTTCCAAGGGGTTTCTGTAACGTTCTTAGATATCATGGAAGATAGTTCTTCCAGAGAGCTCAGGGCTCCCTTTAGTGGGTTTATGTGACCATTTGTGAGCCTGCGCTAGGGGAACCTGACTCAACAGAAGTCACTGACATCAGGGAACGAGCTCAGTGGTGAGGGATTTACCTAGCGTGTATGAAGCTTTGGATTCAAATCCCAGTACAGCATAAGACAAACTCAAAAGTACAGCAGAAGGGTCACTGGCATGAATGGGGTAGATCCCCCTAAGTCTGGAGATATTCATTATCCAGAATGCATGTTTTTGCTAGCTCAATCACTTCATCTTTAAGTGTGTTTCTGAGTATCTGTAAGAAGATGGTGTGGCCTGTAAGGTTTTGGGAAGATTAGAGATGAGGCAGGCTCAGCCTGTGGTCATGTGCCTGATGCAAAACAAGCCTTGCTACGATGGGTGGGCAGGTAACAGGTGCAGAATGACTGCTCTTAATGTTTCCAGGGTGCCCAGTCTTGTCATACCCACATAATAGCGTATTAAAAACGATTTTACAGTAACATGAACCAAATTGCACTTTCACAAGTTACTTGGAAATGGGCAGAATATTGAACCTTTCTGTAAATGGTAGCTTCCAGTAATAGGAAGCTAACCTAGCCAGGATGTTTTTGCGGGGAGGGGAAGAGATCATCTTTGAGTGATTATGCTGGGAAACAGTTGCTGCTCTCCCAGGCAAATCCAGAACAGGATCAACATACAGATAGCTGCAATCTTCCCAGTATTACAGCCATTTCGTTTTCAAAGACTGATTTCATTGAATACAAATGTATCTCTCACTTGGCCCTCCAAGTGTCAGCTGGATCTAACTTTCAGTGATCATTTACCGAGCACTTGCTCCCCTATCTGCGGGAAAGATGGAACTTTCCTGTCCTGTGCTTTTGGTTTCTGTGCCTGTGGAGGACGACTGGCATTCTAGCCTGTTTCTAATTCTTCCTTCTCAGCCACGGGATCAGCCCAAGGAACTGATCTTGTAAAGAAGCAGGAGATTCATTTTCAAAGCTTTTTGAAAGTCATCTATCTTATTTAAATCAATTCTGCCAAGTGGTTTGTCACTCATCAGTGGCTGCTTGGTTGGTACCACAGAACCCAGCATATCTGGTCCAGCACTGGCCACTTCTGCTCAGGGAGGTGCTTTTGTCTTAGCTACTGCCTTTCCTGCTTTTCAGGGAGAGGAGAACCCTCCAGCTCCCGTGTTGTCCACATAGGTGCTGTATAGAGAATAAATTCTTATTCGTACTTGTGCTCGCTCAGTAGAGATACATGTTATTATGCTCATTTGACCTTCTCTTTTCCTGTGTGTGTGTGTACTTACATATATGTAAGAGTGCAGGTATACCTGTGTATACACGTGTGGAGCCTGGAGGACTCCTGTATGGTTCATGTGTATGGAGTATATGGTCCAGCCTCGCTTCGGGTGTTCTGTTTGCTCGTTTCTGGTGGTTCTCGTCTTCTCTCACCTTCCTCCTGCTGCCCAGATCCAGCTCAGTGCTGGCTGAGTGCTGGTACCACTTGGGATTCTGTCTGGTGAAAAGCTGAGGAGCCCTGTGACCTTTCTCCTTGCAGGTGAGAGTAAGAACGACAGGCCTGTGATCCTGAGCCCGCGGAATGAGACGATGGAAGTGGACCCAGGTAAGCAGGCTCCAGGCAGGGTGTGGCGAGATCATCATTCCAAACTCAAGGTGAAGATAACATGACCTTCACAACAGACACATTATAAGCCAGTTACCAGATGCACCTATGGGGGGACAGTGGCACAAATCATATATTCAAATGGCTTTAAAATGTTTTGAATTTCTTTATATTTTTTTAAGTTTTTGCCTCTTATGGCAAAAATCTAGCCATATCCAATTTTCCCACCCTTGCTTTGCAATGGAGTCTTACTGTCTATGCAAACAGCAGCCACATGCTAAAGTTAGAATGTCTAAGAAAAAAATATATAATTTATCTAATTGACACAGAATATTTTGTCATTGGAGCCAATCTTTTAGGCAGAAGGCTAAGATTATATATGCCAAAATTGATGGAAGTTATTCTAAAAAGAATGCTTTTTCAGTTTTTTAAAATATCAAGAAGACCCATCTTGAGCAGTACAGCAAAGAGTTCTCCTTCCTGTCACATATGGAGCCAATCATCTTTTACTCCTGGGGAGAGAGCCGTGTTTAGCTAGGTGCGGTGGTGTGCGCTGAAGGATAGTGAGCTTGAGGTTAGCCTCGACGACAAATGGGTTCCGTCTTAAAAACAACAGAAACAAAAAGAGGAGGGGATGACTCCATCCGTAAAGTGAGGACCTGAGTTTGGGATGCAGCATTTGTGTAAAGACCTGGGGGTGATGATGCACATCTCTAACTCCAGTGCTGGGGCAGCAGAGATGGGTACAGACCTGTCGCTGGGTGGCCATCTCTAACCCCAGTGCTGGGGCAGCAGACACGGGTACAGACCTGTCGCTGGGTAGCCATCTCTAACCCAGTGCTGGGGCAGCAGAGACAGGTACAGACCTGTCGCTGGGTGGCCAGCCAGTGTGAGCTCTACCCAATGAGAAACCTCTCTGAAACAGTACATTGGTACTCTTCCTGAGGATGTCCAAAATTGCTGTCCAGCCTCCACACATGTGTGTACACAGATATAATATGCCTGCACCCTTACATGCATAAACACGCACACACACATTTATATATAGATACATCTGCAGTCTTACACTCATGCACACACACCCAGGAAGGAGGATGTGTATAAGTATATATACTTATTTTTACTGAAGTAAAAAATGAGAACTTAGCCTATCATAAAGGCAACATAAATTAGAGAAGAGACTTTCTATCAACCAATGGTCTAATATTAAATTCAACTACCTGGCTTAAAACTTTTTGTTCAAGATAGCCCAGAAGATCAAGCACTACATCCCAGACAGCTTCCAGAACAAAAGGCAATGGAATTCTCAAACACCCCGAATATGTACCTCCGTCCTTTCCTGATTTGTTAGTACAGAGGGTTTTTAGAAAGAAGTGAGTGAAGATAGATAGAAGAAAAAAATAGCTCTTAGAAATCCTGATCATGAGAAAACAAAAGGTCTAGGTCAAAGAATTTTCATAAACAGAAATATCGACAGCTAGCCCGGAAAGTTTTCTGGGGAGTTTTTATGTCTATGGAGAGTGAGTGTCTTTGATTAAGGAAGAACAGCTTGACACCTGTGAGTTTGTTCTGAGAAAGAAGCTAAATAATGGATCCAACGTGTGAGGAGTGGTGAGGGTCTAGCGAACCCTAAGCTGGGAAAAATGTGTTCACCACATTCAAGAAGTGTAGATTGGGGTGCTGGAGAGATGGTTCAGTGGTTAATGAGTTCTGGCTGCTCTTGTAGAGGACTTGGGTTCAATTCCCAGCACCCACATGACGGCTNAGTCACAAGAACCAAGAGAGGGAAGAAAGGGTTTGTTTTTAGCTTACAGTTTGAGAGAATCCAGCTGGTCATGGTGAGGAAGGCATGGCAGCTGGGGCGTGAGACTGAGAGAGAGAGAGAGAGAGAGAGAGAGAGAGAGAGAGAGAGAGAGAGAGAGAGAAAAGAGAGAATGAACCATAAGTGGGTCAGGCTATAAAATCTTAAGACACACCCCCAGTGACATCCTTTCTCCAGCTTTGCCTCATCTTCTAGAACCTTCCCGAATATTGGTACAGTTGGGGACCAAGTATTCAAACAAATGAGCCCATGGGAGACATTTCATCTTCAAACCACAGCACAACATCCTATGGTTTTAATTCCACTTTTGTTAGTAAATATTACGCGAGTATTTTCCATTCCTGCTTCAGATGCAATGCTACTTAGACCATCACGTTATGAGTTACACCTTCCAAGGGGTTTCTGTAACGTTCTTAGATATCATGGAAGATAGTTCTTCCAGAGAGCTCAGGGCTCCCTTTAGTGGGTTTATGTGACCATTTGTGAGCCTGCGCTAGGGGAACCTGACTCAACAGAAGTCACTGACATCAGGGAACGAGCTCAGTGGTGAGGGATTTACCTAGCGTGTATGAAGCTTTGGATTCAAATCCCAGTACAGCATAAGACAAACTCAAAAGTACAGCAGAAGGGTCACTGGCATGAATGGGGTAGATCCCCCTAAGTCTGGAGATATTCATTATCCAGAATGCATGTTTTTGCTAGCTCAATCACTTCATCTTTAAGTGTGTTTCTGAGTATCTGTAAGAAGATGGTGTGGCCTGTAAGGTTTTGGGAAGATTAGAGATGAGGCAGGCTCAGCCTGTGGTCATGTGCCTGATGCAAAACAAGCCTTGCTACGATGGGTGGGCAGGTAACAGGTGCAGAATGACTGCTCTTAATGTTTCCAGGGTGCCCAGTCTTGTCATACCCACATAATAGCGTATTAAAAACGATTTTACAGTAACATGAACCAAATTGCACTTTCACAAGTTACTTGGAAATGGGCAGAATATTGAACCTTTCTGTAAATGGTAGCTTCCAGTAATAGGAAGCTAACCTAGCCAGGATGTTTTTGCGGGGAGGGGAAGAGATCATCTTTGAGTGATTATGCTGGGAAACAGTTGCTGCTCTCCCAGGCAAATCCAGAACAGGATCAACATACAGATAGCTGCAATCTTCCCAGTATTACAGCCATTTCGTTTTCAAAGACTGATTTCATTGAATACAAATGTATCTCTCACTTGGCCCTCCAAGTGTCAGCTGGATCTAACTTTCAGTGATCATTTACCGAGCACTTGCTCCCCTATCTGCGGGAAAGATGGAACTTTCCTGTCCTGTGCTTTTGGTTTCTGTGCCTGTGGAGGACGACTGGCATTCTAGCCTGTTTCTAATTCTTCCTTCTCAGCCACGGGATCAGCCCAAGGAACTGATCTTGTAAAGAAGCAGGAGATTCATTTTCAAAGCTTTTTGAAAGTCTTCTATCTTATTTAAATCAATTCTGCCAAGTGGTTTGTCACTCATCAGTGGCTGCTTGGTTGGTACCACAGAACCCAGCATATCTGGTCCAGCACTGGCCACTTCTGCTCAGGGAGGTGCTTTTGTCTTAGCTACTGCCTTTCCTGCTTTTCAGGGAGAGGAGAACCCTCCAGCTCCCGTGTTGTCCACATAGGTGCTGTATAGAGAATAAATTCTTATTCGTACTTGTGCTCGCTCAGTAGAGATACATGTTATTATGCTCATTTGACCTTCTCTTTTCCTGTGTGTGTGTGTACTTACATATATGTAAGAGTGCAGGTATACCTGTGTATACACGTGTGGAGCCTGGAGGACTCCTGTATGGTTCATGTGTATGGAGTATATGGTCCAGCCTCGCTTCGGGTGTTCTGTTTGCTCGTTTCTGGTGGTTCTCGTCTTCTCTCACCTTCCTCCTGCTGCCCAGATCCAGCTCAGTGCTGGCTGAGTGCTGGTACCACTTGGGATTCTGTCTGGTGAAAAGCTGAGGAGCCCTGTGACCTTTCTCCTTGCAGGTGAGAGTAAGAACGACAGGCCTGTGATCCTGAGCCCGCGGAATGAGACGATGGAAGTGGACCCAGGTAAGCAGGCTCCAGGCAGGGTGTGGCGAGATCATCATTCCAAACTCAAGGTGAAGATAACATGACCTTCACAACAGACACATTATAAGCCAGTTACCAGATGCACCTATGGGGGGACAGTGGCACAAATCATATATTCAAATGGCTTTAAAATGTTTTGAATTTCTTTATATTTTTTTAAGTTTTTGCCTCTTATGGCAAAAATCTAGCCATATCCAATTTTCCCACCCTTGCTTTGCAATGGAGTCTTACTGTCTATGCAAACAGCAGCCACATGCTAAAGTTAGAATGTCTAAGAAAAAAATATATAATTTATCTAATTGACACAGAATATTTTGTCATTGGAGCCAATCTTTTAGGCAGAAGGCTAAGATTATATATGCCAAAATTGATGGAAGTTATTCTAAAAAGAATGCTTTTTCAGTTTTTTAAAATATCAAGAAGACCCATCTTGAGCAGTACAGCAAAGAGTTCTCCTTCCTGTCACATATGGAGCCAATCATCTTTTACTCCTGGGGAGAGAGCCGTGTTTAGCTAGGTGCGGTGGTGTGCGCTGAAGGATAGTGAGCTTGAGGTTAGCCTCGACGACAAATGGGTTCCGTCTTAAAAACAACAGAAACAAAAAGAGGAGGGGATGACTCCATCCGTAAAGTGAGGACCTGAGTTTGGGATGCAGCATTTGTGTAAAGACCTGGGGGTGATGATGCACATCTCTAACCCCAGTGCTGGGGCAGCAGAGATGGGTGCAGACCTGTCGCTGGGTGGCCATCTCTAACCCCAGTGCTGGGGCAGCAGACACAGGTACAGACCTGTCACTGGGTGGCTATCTCTAACCCCAGTGCTGGGGCAGCAGACACGGGTACAGACCTGTCGCTGGGTAGCCATCTCTAACCCCAGGGTACAGACCTGTCGCTGGGTAGCCATCTCTAACCCCAGTGCTGGGGCAGCAGAGACAGGTACAGACCTGTCGCTGGGTGGCCAGCCAGTGTGAGCTCTACCCAATGAGAAACCTCTCTGAAACAGTACATTGGTACTCTTCCTGAGGATGTCCAAAATTGCTGTCCAGCCTCCACACATGTGTGTACACAGATATAATATGCCTGCACCCTTACATGCATAAACACGCACACACACATTTATATATAGATACATCTGCAGTCTTACACTCATGCACACACACCCAGGAAGGAGGATGTGTATAAGTATATATACTTATTTTTACTGAAGTAAAAAATGAGAACTTAGCCTATCATAAAGGCAACATAAATTAGAGAAGAGACTTTCTATCAACCAATGGTCTAATATTAAATTCAACTACCTGGCTTAAAACTTTTTGTTCAAGATAGCCCAGAAGATCAAGCACTACATCCCAGACAGCTTCCAGAACAAAAGGCAATGGAATTCTCAAACACCCCGAATATGTACCTCCGTCCTTTCCTGATTTGTTAGTACAGAGGGTTTTTAGAAAGAAGTGAGTGAAGATAGATAGAAGAAAAAAATAGCTCTTAGAAATCCTGATCATGAGAAAACAAAAGGTCTAGGTCAAAGAATTTTCATAAACAGAAATATCGACAGCTAGCCCGGAAAGTTTTCTGGGGAGTTTTTATGTCTATGGAGAGTGAGTGTCTTTGATTAAGGAAGAACAGCTTGACACCTGTGAGTTTGTTCTGAGAAAGAAGCTAAATAATGGATCCAACGTGTGAGGAGTGGTGAGGGTCTAGCGAACCCTAAGCTGGGAAAAATGTGTTCACCACATTCAAGAAGTGTAGATTGGGGTGCTGGAGAGATGGTTCAGTGGTTAATGAGTTCTGGCTGCTCTTGTAGAGGACTTGGGTTCAATTCCCAGCACCCACATGACGGCTCACAATGATCTCCAGTTCCAGGGGATCCAACACCCTCTTCTGGCCTCTGGAGGCACCAGGCACATATGTGGTGCACAGACATATCTATGCAGATGAAACATGCATGCACGTAAAATAAACAACGCTAAAGAAAAACAATGCAGGTCTGCTAGGCTGTAATGAAGAGCCCATCTGGTGTGCTCCAGGCCTTCAGTTCCTGCTCTGGAGACACTCATGGAAGAAAGAAAAATTAAGTGAAAATTGGGTTTGATTTTTCTTCTCTCAGTGAGCAATGCTTGCGCAATGTCCCCTGTTTTCTGGGGGTTTCTGTGGAATAATGGCTGTGTGTGCAGCTGGAGGGGGAGTGGACTGGGACAGCCTCAGTTGTTTGGAGTTTGGCTTTGAAGTTGTATCTTCCCGGGAGGACTGGAAATGCAACAAGGCTGTGGGTTTCCGTCTCAACACTGTAAGCACATTCTGCCTCCAGATTTTCATTCCAAGTAATACTTGCAGATTGGAGAAAACGGTGATATAAGCAGGGTGTTCCTTAAATATGAGTCATAACAATGACACTTCAGAAATTCTGTCCAGCAATAACTATATTGTTAGTGTATAGTTATATTATGAAATGATAGGTAGTCTCATACCAACAGGAGGACTAATCATTGGAGGCCAAGGTTTCCAGGCAGCAATAATTACAGAGTTATAGACAATAAGATTCCATTCATGTTATTGCCGATGTGTGAGGAGAAAGACCAAGATGGAGATATATAAAGTAAAAAGCAGTGGCGCTCTCTGGGTGATGAGGATTAGGGCAATTTTCCTCTTTCATTTTGCTCTTCTACACTTCAAAATGTTTATCCAGCAGCCGTTTAAAAATAGGGATAGATTGTAATAAAGGCCAATTAGCCTTTGGACTCAAGATGCATTGCTTTTCAGAATCGGGGATACAGCTGATCTGCAATGTCACAGGCCAGGAATCGGATCTTGTCTACTGGAAGTGGAATGGATCAGCAATTGAAGAGGGTGATCCTCTCCTAGTGGAAGACTTCCAGCTGTGAGTTTACCGGTCAATGTCAACACTTGTTCTGGTTTTGAATCTAATACTGAGAGCTAGCTGGTGCTCCGCTATTCCTAGCCTTCTGCTGCCCACTTTGGGCTTTGCCAAGTCATCTAGATAACATTTGTGAGAATCTGTGTTTTGTGGCTGTTGTTAAAAATACCTATCACTGTACAAACTGCACACCAGCTCAAAGCTCTTTCCTTACATTCCGTTTTGGGCGGCGACAGCATGGCAATGAGGTTCTCTTCGTGTGCATTAATTCCTTTTGGGAAGACTATGGAAGGAATCAGGAGGCAGTCATTCTGCTTCACTCTCCAGTGAGGCAGATAAAGATCTATTAACTCCTCCTTCTGGTCTCTTCATATGCTGTGCCCTTTGTCATCTGCCCCAGTCCTGAACACCAACGGAGGCCAGAATGTTTAAGGCTGTGTGTGTGTGTGTGTGTGTGTGTGTGTGTTGTTTTCCATTGCAAGCTGGTAATTTTAACTTGATTTTGTTGCTCCTGAGTGTTCCTGACCTTGAGGTTATACAATTTCAGGTTCGTCTTACCAATAGACTATTTGCGTGTGGTGGGGGGAGGGATGTGATTATTTGAGCTGTAGTTTATGTTACAAATAAAGCAATTACTTGGGCCCATAGGTCTTATTCCTTATTGATGGAGATTACCCACTCTAATTACTCCCTTCTCTGTCTCTTATTTTGAACAGTGTGCCCCATTCTTCATCCGATAGAAAGTATACACACCTTACAGCACTTAACATTTCAGCCGTCCGGAGCCACTTCTATAAGCACCCGTTCACGTGTTTCGTCAGGAACACAAACATTATGGAGTCAGCATATGTCACATTAATATATCCAGGTAAGCAATAAGTGCTTACTTAACCTCACAGATTGCACAGCCCAGTGGATTCCTCTGTGGTTTCCTTTGCCGGGAATGCTCCTCACCCCTTCTTCAGCTGCAGCTTCTCATCGTTTGTGCTTCTTGGCCGGAATTCTCTGTTCTGTTAGGAAATTTCCCACCTCCTTGCCTGGTCTGAGCCTGCCTCCCTGCCTCTGTTTGGGTGCCACTGTGGAGGCATCATGCGTCCCGGTCATACGTAAAGGCATCTTGCATCCCGGTCACACGTGGAGGCATCTTGCATCCCGGTCACACGTGGAGGCATCGTGCATCCCGGTCACATGTGGAGGCATTGTGCATCCCGGTCACACGTGGAGGCATCTTGCATCCCGGTCACACATGGAGCCATCATGCGTCCTGGTCACAGCAACTCTTCTCCATTTTTCTTACAAATTATTCTTTTCCAAGGACCTATATTTGCTTCATATTCATAACCTCATGAATTTTTTAAAGCACAGGACCAAACAAGATGGTTATACAGGGAAAGCCTAACTATCCTGTTTGTAACAAGGATGTCTGAAGCCATTGTTTTTCAAGAATTGGTTTAGTCAAAAACCAGTGCTGAAAATATTGTCTAAATACTCCACAGTATTTAAAACAGCACTTAAAAGCCAGGGTATGTACATAAACATAATTTAAATAAATAAATAAAGCAGAAAAGTACAGCCTTTGAGGATTTAGATATTTTCTGGATGCTACCCATGCCCTGACAGCCAAAAGGCACTTCCTTTGTCTTTCCTCTTCTGGATTGTTCTCTGCCCTCCTTCCTCTTAACCAACCTCTTCCCTCACCTCTGTCACCCACACTCCTTCCTTTGGGTGAGTTATGAGGAGAAACCACACGAATGTGGGAATGTGAAAGGCCGCTTCCTTTCTGTCCCCCATCTTTAGGACCTTCCTGTCAGACTCCCCTCCTTCAGCGAGTCACGCAGGCTTTGTATGGTTTTGACTTCTCCTGTTGTGCTATAGTGAACTCTGTCTCTATGGTCCCCAAAAGGTTTTCTCTTACTGTGCATTACACTTTAGGTAATGGAAAGACTGTACCTTCATTTTCTATGGACTTAAGCTTCCCTGTGAGCTCATTAGTGTCCACTGATACAATGACAGTGGATGTACAGCCACGGCTCTGGGTGTAGAGGGGTTCCCTAATGCATGCTCTTTGCAGTAAACATATTCAAATTGCTGTGACCAAAGTTTTCATTCCTTTTGGCTCTAATGATTTTCTCCTCCTCCTCTTCTTCTTCTTCTTCTTTTTTTTTATAGCCCCTGATTTCAAGAATTACATCATTGGGACCTTTGTCATCTTAACAGCTATGATTGTATCGTGTGTTTTCATCTATAAAATCTTCAAAGTTGACATTGTCCTTTGGTACAGGGATTCTTTCTCCCATTTTCTCCCCCCAAAAGGTATAATTTTATATCTCATGAAATGTTTCCACTGAAGACTTAAAGGTGCTTCCTAGCATTTTTACTGAAGGCTTTTAATGATGGTGTTGGCTTAGACAAGAAGAACATTGATTCCTATTTAGTTCATAACTGATACGCCTCGATGCCATTCCTTTCTAAGTTACCACCCTAGATTACCTATTGTCAGGATACACAGGTGTTTAGAGCATCTGTCTGTAAGTTAGTTACCGAGAATCCATCGTTAGGGCATGCTCTGTGCTGTGTGTGCCCTGTGGATCCATGGTCCACAGTCAAATGAGAGAGAGTTGTACACCTTTTTTTTTAAAAAATATTACAGAATCATATCAAACTAATATAGAAAGAAGAATAAGTAGAATGTAGACTTGAAGTGTTTGAGAATTTGGTTTAAAAAATGTGATAAAGGAACAGGTTGTTCCTTGGAAGTATATAGGGTAGCATTAACTGCTATGTGAGGACCATTTTGTTGTAAAATATAATAAGAAGAAAACATGTAAGACATGAGAAATTAAAAAGGTGTTATGGGGGAGGGGAGGGAAGAAAGGGTCCTGAGGATGGGTGAACCTTATACACATCTGTGGAAATGTCGTAATGAAACTCAAATTTTTAGAGTTAATGTATGTTAATGAAAACAGATGCTGACGTTAAAAAAATCATATGTATAAGTTCAAAGGACACAGGAGCAATTTGCAAATGGCTAACGTTAGAGCAGACGCTGTGGCTGTTTGCACAAGATCCAGCCGGTGAACATCCCACCATGGAGGATGAGAAGCTCATGAAGCCCCACCCCTAGCTGAGGAGCCATTTGTAGCTGCTGGCTGCTGGGGACAGTCAGTTTTCTTTGATGACTCTGGTCGGCTGTTCATGTTCCAGAAGTTGGCTCTAGACTGACGCTGGTACAGAGAGTACTAACTGGGCCCAGTAGGGTATAAGAAAGGGGCAAGAAGTTATGAGGGGAAATCCTCAGGAAAGGGGCTGGGGAGGAGCTGGAGAGGATCAATGGGAGGTAGATATGATCAAAATATAATTTGCACATATGTAAAACTCATAAAGAGTGAATGAGATGTATTTTTGAAAGAGAAAAAGGTTGTTCATATGTTTTTAAAGTTAGTGTTAGTGTATATAAAACATTCTATTATTTAGATTATATTTTATCCATTCAAAAGAATGCTATGAGATGTTTCTGTTAGCAGTCAAAGATCACAGTCTGATTTCAGGCTTGATGACTATTGGTCTTAGTTAGGGTTTCTGTTACTGTGAGAAAATGCCATGACCAAAATCAACTTGGTGAAGAAAGGATACATTTTATCTTATAGCTTGTAGTCAGGAAGGCAGGATAGGAACTCAAGTAGGAACCTGGAGGCACGAACTGAAGCAGAGACCAGGGAGGAATGCTGCTTAATGGCTTGCTCCCCATGGTTTGCCCAGCCTGGCTTCTTATACCTCTCAGGATCACCTGCCTAGAGGTGACTCTACCTACAATGGGCTGGCCCCTCCCACATCAATCGTCAGTTAAGAAAATGCCCTACTGGCTTGCCCACAAACTAAGCCTAGTGAGCGCTTTCTCAGCCGAGGCTCTGTCTTCTCGAATGGCTAGCTTGTGTCAACAGTAACAACTGACCTGGATACCACTTAAATATCTGAGGGGGAAAAATCAAATGCACACGTAAACATGCATGAGAAGGGTTGTCATTCCTTTAGATGTTAAGGGGTAATTATGAAAACAAGAATTACACATTGCTGCCCTATTGAATGTAAAGTGGCATCAGGCGTGCAGTATTGTTCTTTCTGTCAGGCGACTGTACTAAGCTGAAACGAACGTTTGTGGTGTTGGTTTTATATAAAATCTTCTGTTTTTCCCCATGGTTCTAAATATATTTCATTTTTCTCTTAGCTTCAGATGGAAAGATGTACGATGCCTATATTCTCTATCCCAAGACTGTCGGAGAGGGATCCTCCTCAAACTTAGACACTTTTGTGTTCAAACTGTTGCCTGAGGTCTTGGAGGATCAGTTTGGATACAAGCTCTTCATCTGTGGAAGAGACGACTATGCTGGGGAAGGTATGGAGATCCTTCTTGTGAAATTAGCTGCCGAGTTCCAGTTCTTAGGCTTGTCTCCATTGGACATATCTGAAGACTTTAAGGAATTTCTTTAAATTTTCTCTTAGTTTGTTGGGTCAGCATTTAATTGATTTTTATTCCTTTGGAAAATTTAATAACTAGTTAGATCTAATAGGCACTCCGCAACTACTTTGCTAAGCCAGGAGTATTATAGATAAAATAATCTAGTAAGCCATTTTCACATTTTTGACTGAGGGTTTTCTGATTTCCAAGAGCAAAGTCCATCTTTTGTGGGCTAGTTCTTAAGCTGGTCTATAAAATGAAACTGTCACCGGGCAGTGGTGGCGCATGCCTTTAATCCCAGCACTCGGGAGGCAGAGGCAGGCGGATCTCTGTGAGTTCAAGACCAGCCTGGTCTACAAGAGCTAGTTCCAGGACTGACTCCAAAGCTGCAGAGAAACCCTGTCTCGAAAAACCAAAAAAAAAAAAAAAAGAGAGAAAAAGAAACTGGCTTTGGCTTTGGCTCTCAAGTAAGGCAAGGCAAAAGTAGCAGAAGTTGTCGAGCAGAGGTCACCAAGAACTTCCTGAGGGCTGGGTTCAGAAAAGAACGTCCAGACAGAAGCTAGACTGACCCCATTGTGCTCTGTGTCTTGCAGATATTTTCGAGGTTACCAATGAAAACGTGAAGAAAAGCAGGAGGCTGCTTATCATTTTAGTGAGAGAGATGGGTGGCTTCAGCTGGCTGGGCCACTCCTCTGAAGAGCAGATCGCCATATATAACGCTCTCACCCGGGAAGGAATTAAAGTTGTCCTGCTCGAGCTGGAGAGCATCCAAGACTATGAGAAAATGCCAGAATCTATTCAGTTCATTAAGCAGAAACATGGCGCCATTCGCTGGTCAGGGGACTTTAAAGAGGGACCACAGTCTGCAAAGACCATGTTCTGGAAAACTGTCAGATACCACATGCCAGCCCAGCGGCAATCACGGCTGTACAGACATCCTTTACCTACCTTGGATCCTGTGCTGGACACTAAGGGCAAACAGCAGGCAGAGACTCACTTGCCTCTCGGCTAATGTGGCAGAAGTGGACCGAGAACTTTGGGATCCCTCCTGTCATATGGTGCTGCAGCTAGGCTGTGCCTCCCAGGAACGTGTGCTGTCGTAAAACACACCTATGTAGTCCCTTATCCCCAGGTCACCTGGAATCACACCGTTCAGGGAATAGGACTTGGCGACAATAGTAGGCTAGGACAGTTCGGCACGAGCATTTGGGAAGCTTGGAGCAATGGCTGCTCAGGGATGCGTCTCTGGATGCTTGCTAACTGTGGAGGCAGTGAACTGGGAGGAGTCAGCTTCAGGAGATGGCCACATCTGTGGGTGACTTAAGTAAATTCTGTGCAGCCTTGCAGTTGGGACTGTGGTTATCTGAGAATACTTTGGGGATCATTGGCCAAGAAGTGGCTCCCATAAGCCTCAATGCAGGTGAGGTTTACTGACACCCCCTGTAGAAGGCATAACTTACTTGCCTTTTCCAGACATCTTGATCACCAAACTTAGTTTTCAAAGACTAAACTTTATTTTATAGACCTTGAATACTGTCATTTCAGTGAAGAAGGATTCCCTGGGTTCCCTCCATCTCAGCTTTCCCCGGAAGAGAGTGAATTTTAAGTTGACTGGAGAAGGGAGCCACTCCCGAGGTTCTTCTGTTCGCAGGTCCACTCTGGAAGAACTGTTGCATCATCCTTATTCTCTGTACTTTGCTTGCTGCTTCTCCAGAGATGCAGCTCTGCAGCGCTTCCTCCCCGCACTCTGTGGCAAGCACAGCCCGAGGAATCACCCTCATGCAGGAGACTCAGCTTCTACCTCACCCGCCGGGGTTGCAGACTCTGAAGTCTGCACAACCTTCCCGCCCATCTTGTCCCCAGTCCCTGCTGTCAGCCTGCTCTCCACCATCCTGCCCAGGGACTGCAGCACAGCCCCTGGAGCCCTCGCAGATGCCTTCGGCAAACCCCATCTGTGCTGTGCCGCCCACTTCCGGTGACTAGAATTTGCTCTTTCCTTTGCTTCACCTGACCAGGAATTTGCTAAAGTTCAACATTTGTTTCAGTGCTAAAATCCTCAAGTGCCTGATCTCTCCTTACTCTGAGTCTTGGCGGCCAGCCCTTCTGTCATGCCAGCCTGCTGGCGGTCACTTCAGAAGGTGGTTTCTTTGCTAGCAGGAAGCAGACCTCTCTAAGAGTGAGGTCCTGGGAGTGTTTCCACCCTCCACTGCTTTCTGCAATGTGAACATATGGTATAGATTGGCCAAGACCTTTATTTTAAAATGTTCTTGGATAATAGCATTTAAATTTTGCAGTTATTCTAATTTTATATATAGGTCAGGGAAACTGACCTATTTAACAAAATTGCTCTTTTAACTCTCCTGGAACTAGGCCTTGAAGTTCAACTTTCTGGCTTCAGTCGGTTTGATTTCAGATCCATCACTGTCTGCTTCCCCTTCCTCAGTCCTCATGGGAGAAGATATGAGTGTTTTATAGGAAGCAGCCAAGTCCGGGAATGTTTGTACAGAAGGAGCAAACACACTCCTTCTCAGTGTAGAGATTTTCCAAAACTAACTTTAGAATTTTCAGCATGATGTTTTTCTTTCCCAGTACTGGTTCCCTAAAGGTCAACATTTCTTCTCTAACTAAAAATGAAAGCAAATTGGTTTTTGTGGTACCGAAGCCTTTCGTTTGTTTGTTTTTAACTTGATGACTGTCTTCAGAATAATTTGAATAGTTCTGGAAGATTACAAAGCCAGGTTCACACGCCAAGAAGAATCCCACAGTTTTAAGGATTGTATGAATGTGGGTACCCTTCTGTCTTTCATGTTTTTGGACATCTGCTATGGGCGAGCGCAAACATTATTTAAAAGGCAACTTCTTACTTACATAGAGGTAGACAAAAGCAGATGGCTTGGGATTTTAACTCCCCACTTTTGACCTCCTTTCTCCTGGCTCCAACTTGAGAGCACTGAATGGATGGTTCCCTGGATTGCTGGATCAGAGAAAGAACGGTTGTCCCAGATGGCAGCCAGAAAGTCTGATCCTTACCCATGATGCTTTGAAAGTTTAATTTTGCTGATAATTTTTTGTCTGTCATCCAAAAAAATGTATTGGGATACATGTATAATATGAGTGAATTAGAGCCAATGGGAAACTGGGCCAGAAAGTATAAGGAGAGAGCAATAGCAGAGAACCACAAATAGTGTGGCACCAAGAACTGGGGGTGGGGGTGGGGGGCAGAGACAAGGATGAGCCTGTGCCAAGAAAGACCCTGAATAGGAGGGTAGTGTCATTCCTGGTCCACAGGGGAGAATGAAGAAGGTGTAACTTCATATCCAGCCAGTGAGGGGCCTTCCTTTGACTTATCCCCCTCCTCCCCAGAAGTACCTGGCTTCAGCCATCTTTCATGCTTTCTCCATTACTCGGAGTTCACTGACGGTGTTTTTAAAAGGCCAACCAAGTGTTGCAGAAGTTTGCACATGCAACAGTGTATTAATTACCGGTGTTTAAAACTGGTTTAGCAGAATGTATGTTTTTCTCTCGCCTGCCTTTTGAATTTCACTTATAATGAAAGAAAAAGTATTGAGCCATTTTAATGACATTTTTTTATAAATTATATTTATACTGATCAATAATGAAGGTTATTTTTTATTAAAAAACTCAATTTTATAATTCTGCAACAGATGCCAAATATGTATCACAAACCACCAAATTTCTGTACAGTGCATATTATGGAACAATAGACTCAACTTGTTTCTCAATAAATTGTCAAACCCTCCATTGAATACCATTGGAAATTCTGTTTCTCTGTGTGTCCTTTCTTCAGCATACATGTCCCAAGGCCTGATACAAAGAACTCTGCCTTCTGCAGGATGTTTTTCTGGGGGTGGGGGAGTGTTGTAAGTTATGGGGGAGAGGTGCATGTTGTGTTCCCCAGCCGCCAGCCGCTGGCCAGCTCAGCCGCTGGTTGCTTGATTA
>JAQHUG010000122.1:5532284-5558777 GCA_028555095.1 Dicrostonyx torquatus
AGGAAAAGTCATCTCTCTCCTCTCCAGCAGCCAAGCCCCTCTCCACTTCTGCAGCTGGTCCTGTCACTAGCTCCTCTCCCTGCTGGGCAGTCAGCTGCCAGGCCATTTTCAGTGCCTAGCCTGATTACTGCTCTGCTGTCTCTGCTGCTCTTTAATTCATGTAACCGGCTCAGCCTGTTCTTAAAGTTGGCAGGAAGAGACCATGAAGGAGAACCCTTCCATTGATGCAGCAGGACGGCGTCCCCTCCCAAATACAAAGCAAGTCTGGACAGAATGCTTAGCTAGAGAGAAAAGCGTTTTTTTGTAGCAATCGCAGCACACACATGCAAATGGACGTTCTTCAGATGTTGATCACAGCGATATCACCTGTACACATGTCATGGCAATCCCTCTACGAGGCCACCAGGGCACATGTTCCCTCTCTGGGTAGAAGAGAAGATGCATTGTTCTTTAGAGTTCAATGAGGCCCAAAGTAGCGATAAATCAAGCACAATGATTTGGAATTGTCTGGCTGAGGCTGCACCTTTAGAAGTCAGCACACTCGAGATCATAGGGTGCTTCCTCAAGGCATCCAGGGAGAGTTCAAAATGGTCTGTGTTGTCCTCAGTATAGTCAGGCTGGCTATGTGGCTGACAGTCCATTTCCTGAAGGCAGCCAGAGCAGCCGGGTTAGCAGGAGCAAATTAGGTCGTCAGATGCCTCTTCCTAAATATCTTTGCTCATATATAAGCAACTCATCAGGAGTGTTTACAGTGCTTATAACAAGATCTTAAAGAATCCAGCATGAACACCAGTAGTCATTTTTCACTGATTTCAATGATGCTTTAACAATGTTTAACACCTGCCCAGTGCCAAAGTGAGCAGTGGGCTTCTCTTAACCATCTCAGCATGATAAAATGTCCTGTATTCTCTACTGACGTATTCTGACCACAACCTCTGGAGCACATTTTGTCAGATGTCATCGGTTAAGTGTTCGTGATAGGCATAGAGGAATCAGGTGGCATTATTGTGAGTGGAAGGAGGAGGCTCCACTGGAATGCTTGTCTAGTATGCAGAGACAAGACAACCAAAACGGAGAGAAAAAAGTCATTAGGCAGTGGCCATGGTAATTCATTTTAAAATGTATTTTTCTTCTCTCATATATTCCATCCTGACCACAGTTTCCCCTTCCTTCTCTCCTCTCAGCCCCTCCCCAACAACTTCCCTTCTCTCCCCATATCCACTTCTCTTCCTTTTCCCTTCAGAGATGAGCCAGCCTTCCAGGGACATCAAACAAACATGGTGCACAGGTTATGTAAGATTAGGCACAGACCTCATCTCAAGGCTGAATGAGGCAGCCCAGCAGGAGGAAAAGGATCCCAAAAGCTGGCACAAGAGACAGAGACAACCCCCACTTACTGTTAGGAGTCCCACAGCTACACGAAACAACACAACTATAACAGATACACAGAGGACCTAGGTCAAACCCATATAGGCTCCCTGGTTGTTGCTTTAGTTTCTGTGAGACCCTATGAGCCCTGGTTAGTCTGTGGGCCATGTTCTCCTGCTGTCCGTGACCCCTCTGACTCCTACAGTTCTTCCTCTCCCTCTTCCACCAAATTTCCTGAGTTCAGCCTAGTGTTTGGCTGATGGTCTCTACATCTCCTCCCATCAGTTGCTGAATGAAGCCACTCTGATGACAAGTATGCTAGGCTCCAGTCTATGAGCACAGCAGAATATCATTAGGAATCATTTCATTGCCAGTCATGTTTAGTTCTATCCTAGGTCTCTGGAATATCCAGTCACTGGTTATTGGCCATCCAGGCAGTGTCAGGCATGGGCTTTCTCTTGTGGGATGGGTCTCAAGTTAGATCATTGATTGGCTACTCCCACAAGTTCTGCGCCACCTGCTACCCTTATCCCAGCAGGACAAATTGTGGATAGAAGGCTTTGTGGCTGGGTTGGTGTTCCAGTCCCTCAAGAGGAAGCCTTGCCTGGTTCCAGAAGATAGTTGGTTCCCCCACCACTAGACATCTTCTCTAGGGTCACCCTCGTAGATTCCAGGGGGTTTTCATTGTACTAGGTTTCTACCTCATATCCCAAATGCCCCCCCATTCCACTTGTCTCTTCCAGTTCTCGCTTCCTCCATCCCTCCACCCCCCAGCCTGATCCCTTCTGTTCCCATCCCTCCCTGTCCCCAGTTCATCCAAGATGACAAAGATAATATTACTAGCTAAGTAACTAACTAAATAAATAAAACAAGCTAAAAATGAAAGGTTGAAAGTTAAGGACTGACTCCCAAAAGTTATCCTCTGACTCTGACTTCTACACGTAAATCATGCCATGTTCACACCTGCGCATGCATGTGCGTGCACACACACACGCACACACACACACACACACACCCCTATACATACACACATATCCACATCCATATGCATACAAAACTTAGTCCAAATATTTGTTCATGCTATTATATTTGAAGAATGCCCTATAAGTTGTTATTAAGGCTGCCAAATGGATAGCTTTTCTGTTTCTGACAGCTATCTAGATCCTCCTTCCCCAGGTTTTAAATATACACAGCCTAAATGGCAAACCGCCCTTCCTAAAAATAACCCTGTTTCCCTTCCCGAGAATTTACGTGGTGTGGTTGCAGAAGGACAGGGGTTCTTCAGCTTCTTGACTAACTATGTTCCGCAAGGACTTTGCACTGCTCTCTTGAATGCAGGGCAACAGTGGGAATAAGCATTCATCTGGAAATCATTGCAAATTTGGTGGTCAATGACAATACCCTTTTAAAAGAACATTTTTTTTTTGTCAGTTGAGTACTAATGTGTCTAAAAACTTGACTTGGAAGTATGTGGCCTTTGGGACAGCCTTTGCTCCCAATTCATGCCAGCCTTCATTTGTGAGCAAGCATGCTGAGACAGGATGCAGGGACTCTAATTCCCGGATAGCCAGCTGCTCTTCCTAATCACCCACTTTCTTCACATGACGTCGAGGAGGGATGAATGTGAGCCCTTTATTTTTGATAAGGAAATATGCCAAAGATGGCTTGAAAACATGGCCCAGGAGCAGCAAGAGCGGGAAAGAATTTGGGCTGTCAATGGCAGGGCTGAGTGGAACCAGCTCATGGGCTCCATGACTATGAGTGTCACCCACAGAGTGCCAGGACAGATGGTTCCCTGCTGTCCAGGCTTGAAGGGCCAGGAGACATTACTCAAGTGAGGGTCCTGAAGACTTTTCTGCTCCTCTCACTCTGGTTTCTTGTACTAGAAAGGAGGGTCTTTGAGGAATGGCAGCAACATTAGGTGCACAGCCCTCTGACATGCTAGGTTCCTCTTTCTGCAGACCTAGAGTGTGGAACAAGAGTCCCTCGCTGAAGTCACGCACCAAGGCTTCCTTTTTGACAGAAGTGATTTGCTAATAGGACTTCAGTTTGGAGCGGGTTCTTGAGATATCCTGTGTATCTCTTGTGCAACATGTTTGATTAGCTTCCTGCTGACTTTGTCCCACTTTGGGATAGCTCCTTCCGACAACCCATTCCTCCTGGGAAAGTATGTATGATGCTGTGCTTTTTAATAAGCTTGCATGATAAAAGACGTAGCTTGTACAAGGCCTCCTGATCCCAGACTTTCTTACCTTCTCTCTCTAGCCTCTTGGGACTGGAATTACAGGTGATAGTGAGCTACCTGATGCTCTCTCTCTGGGAACCGAGCTCTGATCCTCCACAACAGTGTATACACTTTTCATTCCTGAGCTGTTTCTCCGGCATGGGGGAGCGCCCCTGGGATCTGATGCCCTCTTCCAGACCCAAGGCCGTCTGCACTCAAATGCATAATTAAAAATAAACCTTAAAAAGTATAAGGAGAGTTCTGTTCCCAGTCATCTACCTGCTGGGCTGCAAGACACTGCTTAGGAGCAAGGCTGTGACCATGACACTCTCTATCTTTCCATTGGATTTGGTGTCATATGTGCTTCTTGATAGCTGAATACCCTTTAAAAATAATGACTGAAAGCTGTAGCAGGGCCCATCTCTCGGAGCTGTGTTTCCAGCTCTCAGTGTGTCATCAGGCACGTTGGGAATGTGTTTAATGTTTGCCAAGAACACAAGGCAATGAAATCCTTTTCTAGAGAATGCTATCATGGAAACAATTAGAAGCTTGACAATGCAGATGAAGATACAGTCATTTAATAATCCAGAACTGCTCTCAGACACGCAAGAGGGCATTGCCGGAATCGACCCAGCAACATTTCTTGTGATAAAGAGCAAAATGTAAAGTCGGAACAAAAAATGGCCAAAGGAGAGGGACATGTAAGCTGCGCATGCTCATACAACAAACCTGCATTAAGAAGGAAAACACCCGGCACGTTTAAATCCCACAGCTGTAATGCTTCTATGAAAACGTAAGTTGTATAGGTATGCAGTGAGCAAATTTTATAGTGGCTAAGAAAACTTACATAAGGATACCTTATATTACTTAAGGAGCTCTCTCTCTCTCTCTCTCTCTCTCTCTCACACACACACACACACACACACACACACACACACACAAATTGGGGAGGAGGAGAGAATAAGCACCCAGTTTAAGAAGATGGTTTGGGTATGGTCGATAATCACAGGAAACCGGGAGGAGATTCCTTCCTCGTCTGTTGCTTACATGACATGACTTGTTTGGAATTATGTCATGCATAACAACTGTGTGGGAGGTGCTTAAATGGAAAACCATGACAGTGAAAAGCAGAGAGGACAAGGGAAGAAACTGAATTCGGCCAGTTTCTACTAAAGCAGGGTTTCTTCTGGCTGTCACAAACAAAGCCAAAGTTTTCCTTTGGACTTTGACGTGCACACATTCACTTCCTTCCTGTTTCTCTGGGAGATTCTGCAGGCAAACATGTTAAGTTTCACATTTTCGTTTTTAAAACTTTAATCAGTTCTATGTTAGTTGTTTACATTACTGGGATTCGGTTCACACTGATGAAATCCAGCCTCCTCTCACCGTCTCCTTCCACTCACCCAGAAGTCACTTTCTTTTTGTGTAACTTCCATGCTGACAGAAGTTATAGCATCTAATTTCTTCTGTTTCTTATTTTGCTTAACACCATGCTGTTGTTGGAAAAGCACACAATCCTCACATCTATTCCATATTCCAAACCCAGAGGTTGATTCTTAAACCAGAAAAACTTATTGGACACGGAGATCATCCCGGAAATGTAAGTCTCGGGTGGTGCTTCTGGGAAGGCACAGGGTTTGGCAGCTGCTCACCTTAACTCTATGAGCTTGGGACAGCTCACAGAAAACACTGACTTTGTGGGTGTTTTTGAGTGTCCCACTGTCCCTAACTCCACAAAGACCACTTAGGGATACCCGGCTAAGAAGCTGGTAGGTGGATTGCATGTGCTGTCTTTTTCCTCTTAGCAGTGCCCTGTGTGTGTGTGTGTGTGTGTGTGTGTGTGTGTGTGTGTGTGTGTGTGTGTGGTGTCCCCAGTGTCTTGGGACAACAGGTGCCAGTTAGCAGCGCTTTAAGGCGAGTTTAGACAGGAGCAGTGCTCAACCTGTGGGAAGTCTACTTTACAGAACTTGTAGCACGACGTCAGAGGGTTCATGCTATTCCACAGAAGCCATGTGGAACGGCTTCCACTTCTGGCATAGCCCATATTAGGGCAGTGCTGGGCATGTGAGAACCACTCAAATAGGGTTGGAAAGAAAAAGAAAAGCATTTTTTTTTCTTTCAGCGAACATCTGGAGCAGATTTAAGCCGACATTCCTGATAGACGAACTTGTTAGCTTAGAATCAGGGGGAAAAAAAAAACCCGACTGAACATTTATCTAGGGCTGGGTTCTTTCTGTCCTGCTCCACTTCGGGAAGGTGAGTCTGCTCCGCCCGAGGCGGAGAGGTGATGCCCCGGCTGCGGAATAAGGCGACAGACCAGGATCGGGTCCCTGGCGGGGTTCCCGCTCTGTTCCAGGAGACCCTGCGCTCTGCGACCTCATAGGCAGGTGGAGTGCCCTTCCCTCCCCTCACTCATCCTTCCGCACGCCTCTTGGGGTAGCATCAATGGGTGCTAGTGGAGGGCAAAGAGGAGTCCGCGATCCTATTGGGGCGTTTTGGCGACTGGCCCCGCCCAGGGGACTGAACGTGGACTGGGGTCTTCAGGCTTGGATCATTCTCTCCGCTTCCTACCCGCCCTGCCCAGATGGACCTGCGACCACTGCTTGAGCAGCGGGAGTCTAGGGTTTCTGGGAAGCTCCGCGGACACAGGCGGATCTCAGGCTTACGCTGGGCGGGTCCACAGCTTGCTCTTGCTGCGGTGGGATGGTTCTAAGTGGCAGAACAATGCCACTAAATCTGCCTCCTGTCCCCCAACCTCTCCCCACCAGTCCCCTCCACAGGCCAGTCTGAGTTTCCTGGATTCTGAAGGCTGGCACAGAAAAGTGCTATGGAATGAGGGTGGGGACAGGACCGCCTGGAGGGCTGGGTTCTCAGAAATCTGAGCTTTGATGTTTGCAGGAAGGTGCGCCCAACACAGCTGCACCCCTTATTTCTCCCATCATCTTCTTTTCCCCCCTGTAGCCCAAAATGGGGATGCTATCCTTGATGCTCTGTGGGGTGTCTTTCGCGCTTCCCCTTTTTGTGAAAGCAGGTACGTTCTGTGTTCTGTGAGTCCTTGGGTCCCAGAGGCCTGTCGGCTTGTGGGCAACATTCTTTGTCACTGTCTCCAGGCCTCTGACCTACCTTCAGGGCATCAACCCCAGCGTTGTTAATCACTCTCTCCTCCAGATAATCTGGTAAGGACAGTCCGAAAAAATCGGGTAAGTTTATTTCCAAGTTCTTGGAGGCTCAATCCCAAATGTCACCTTGGAATTTTGGACTAACAGGTGTTATGGAGAAGTCCGCAAATAGTTGTGGACTCAATTCCAACGTTTAAAAGGATGGATTACTAGTGGCATCTATTTTGTATAGCAGGTTATTTTAAGGTTAAAACGCTACAGAAACAGAACAAATATCTAAGAAAAACTAATTTGGTAGAAAAGGGCTTTAAAAGAAAGGTGTCTTTCAAACCATCCTCTGTGGGATGAGGATGCCTCTTATTCAAGTCAGTGACAGACTGAAAGAAAGTACAGGAAGAAAAAATGACCAGGATGGGCTGGTGCTGTGGGGAGGAGGATGGATAACTAAGGGTGGAAGAATAGAAGAGTAAAGGCAAAGGGAAGCAGTGGTTTTGTGGAGGGGCTTGTGGAAGGCCTGTCTTCATGATACATTTGAAGGCCTTAACATTATGCTTCTAAACATCTGGGTTAGTTTTGGGAAACTCTCAAATGAAAATTCACATTGCCCAGAACAAGATGTTTTCTAAAATGAATAACGACACCAGTTTTCTTCTATGGTATTTCTTTTGCATTCCTTTCTTTCCCTAGGCACGTGTAAGGATGTGGATATGTACCCTGAGATCATTTCAGAGGGGCGGCCTTTTGCTTTCAATTGTACGTACCCTTCGGTAACAAATGGGGCAGTCAATGTGACATGGCACAAAATACCCAACCAAAACCCAATATCCAACAACAGACAGCTTAGGAATCACCAGGACCAGACCTGGATCTTATTCCTTCCCGTGGAAGAGGGGGACTCGGGCATCTACCAGTGTGTTATTCGGTGAGTCCCTCACTGAAAGGAGAACCAATTCACGAGCTTCTCTCTCCGTTTCCATATACATCCGTTAAGAAAGTGGGCATTATTAACCTTTGTTTTTGAGACAGGTTATATTGCCTAGACCGGTTTCCAACTTACCTAAGCCCCTAAATAAAATGACAGATGCGAGCCACCACAACCCACAAGACTGTGTATCCAGGCAAAGCGCATTGAGGCAAAAATACAGGATGGCCTCCGACTGCCGTGAGGTGACTCCCAGCGAGCACATCTGAAAGCAGAACAGATTTATGAATCAGTTTTGGAGCACAAGTTGCATCTGTTCATTGAAATGATGTTTCAGGCCCGGCCCGCTTACAAAGTGTGCTTGTATCAACACTATTGCTGCCGTGTCCTCAGAATGCTGAAAGTTTTAGGACAACTGGCAGGTCCAGATCAAAACGAGCCCCCTTCAAAAACTTTTTTGTAAGGAACCTGCTTAAAGCTGGCATTCAAAAGGCGAAAGCCTGGGAAATGTCAGTGAAACCTACCTGTAAACCACATTTGGCCAGACAGGTCTAATTCTGTGACTCCTATGATAGCTTGCTTGACCACAACAAACTATGCCATCTCCCCAAACCTTGGGTTTCCCGCCTGCAGATTATTGGGCGTGCCCCATACGCCTTTAATCTGAGTTCCACACTGTTGTCATCTTTAAGGACCACAGACGGTCATTTTCTATCTCACCATCCTTCTGATTTATCAGATGCTTCTTCGTGAGTAGGTGTAGGTAACTTTGGGGGCTGTAATGAGTGCATGCAGTGTAAACATTGTCTAGTCTCTTAAAGAAACGGTGCCAGAGACCCATGGTGTTCACCGGTCCCTCCTGGGCCACACTGAATGGGATGTCACTGTCGGTACTGCACAAACACTCCTTACCCTTGGGTAATGCATGGCTTGTGGGCTATTGTTACTTCATACAATGTCTAGAAAGTAATTAGAAAAGATATGGAAATGACTTATCGAATACTGAGATTGCCTAAGAATTCTTTCGGTTCAACCTGCTATTTTCTTATAGGGATGGCCACAGCTGTTACCGAATAGCTGTAAACCTAACCGTTTTTACAAAGCATTGGTGTGAGTCTTCTACGGAGAGTACGATAAGTTCACCGAATGAATACCAACAATCATTACCCATGGGAAAATCAGGCAGTCTGACATGCTATCTCGACTTCCCAGACAGTTGTGTTTTGGATTCAATAAAGTGGTACAAGGTAAAAACAAAGAAACCAAAGAGCAACAACAGCACAAAAACCTCTATTGGAGCTATTTTCTCCTCTTATATAAAAACCTACTTTCTTTCAAGGGAAAATTGAATCCTGCAGGACATACTTGGTAGTTTGTATGTCTAAGTCAATGAGTGGTAGTGGCCCTGGTAATTATTTTAAAGTTATGGCTGTTATTATTTCATAATACTGTTCTATCTTCTCTGTATTCTCAATTATCCATTTTCAGGCTCTTCTTGCTATCTTTCTTCACTCACATTGCTTTGTTTGGATGACTCTGATGTCCCGGTGCTTTGAAAATTATGAATTACATGAAATTGTAACAGGAGGAGGAGAGGGCCTGCTTTTCATCCCAGTCACCCAGCTAGCTTACACCTGAAATAATCACACAGAAATTGTATTAATTAAATTACTGCCTGGCCCATTATATCTAGCATCTTCTTGGCCAACTCTCACTCTTGATCTAACCCGTTTCTATTAATCTGTGTTCACTACGAGGTCGTGGCTTACCGGGAAAGATTCCGACCAGTGTCAGTCTCAGACAGGAGCTTCATGGCGTCTGCCTGTCTTTCCTTCTTCCCAGCATTCTGTTTTGTCTACTCTGCCTATCTAAGTTCTGCCCTATCAAAAGGCCAAGGCAGTTTCTTTATTCAACCAATGAAAGCAACACATAGAACCTCCTACACCATGAAATCATGCCTAAGAAACACTCCTGTCATCCCTGTTCCGTGTTACTGACCACACAGCTGGCTACCACTATCAGTTCCTGTCATAGCCTCGTATAATGCTGTATTTGGAAGCTAGCATTTATATCTTAGCCACTCCCTGTTGAAATGTGAAGTTTCTCATGCTCATCTTCATCTTGTTTTCACTCCAACCTTGGCTTTGTCTTGATAGATGAACTACAAGTTTGACACTGGGACTCAGGTCCCTTTGCTGCTTCTTAGTCCCCAGTCCAGCCACTTGGGTCCTGAGCTTCCTTTACACGTTTTTTTTTTTTTTTTATCTGTTGATCCCCTCCTCTCGTTTGTTCTGTGGTGGCAGGATTATTCAAATATCTTAATTTTCTCTTTTCTGGATTTTGGTAGGATTTTGTTTCTTAGGGAATGGCACATTTCATTGATGGTTTCATCTATACTGGCAAAATATTTATTTCTTTTCTTCGTTGTCTGCTTCAGCGGTGGAGATATTTTAGTTCTCACTCCAGGGTAGAGTCTCAATCCTATCTTTTCTCTCCCTAATCAGATACAACCACCTTTACAGGTGAGGTTTGTCTTTCAAAACAGCCGTTTGTCCTTTCAGAAAGCTTCCTTGGCCTTTTGTGTGTCTTCTCTGACATGCTTTAAATTCACCTAGGCTGTTTACCTCCTTGTGTGGAACGTGAAAATGAATGTCCTCACCCTGTCTTATGCACCTTTGACAATGTGACATTCTCCGGGGCGCTTAATCACTGCCCCTCCAGCTGCTTTGCCCCTGAGCTCCCTGCTCTTTGGAGCATTTGCTTTTCAAAATGTGACCGACTGCCCTATTCTGTCTTGACTACATTTCCTGATGAATGATAGTGTCTGTTCCTCTTGAATTTTCTTATTGTAGTTGAATATGAGTGTGGCATGATGTGGTGGTGGTGGTGGTGGTAGCGGTGCTGGTGGTGATGGCGGTGGTAGTAGTGGTGTGTTGTTGATGGTGATGGTGGTGGTGGTGGTGGTGGTCGTGTATGTGTACCCGCTATGACATGGAGGTTAAGTCAAGACAACTGATGGGGCTCAATTCTCACCCTTCACCATGTGGGTCCCGAGGATTGAGCTCACGTCCATAGGCTTCGATGCATGCAGCTTTACTGACAAGTCAGGTCATCAGTCCTTCCTTGAGTTTTTTCTTTTAAGTGCATAGTGTTAGCTTGGCCCATCCCCACCCCGTGACACACCCCCTGAAACAAGGTCACGCCTCCCAATCTTTCTTAACTAATTCCATCACTGGGGACCATGCATTCAAGCATCTGAACTTATAGGGGCTATTTTTATTTAAGCCACCACAAATAACAAGATCAACTTTGGGGAATCTTACCATAATCTTCCATTCCTGGAATCCCTCAGCATCACGTGTTACACCATCACATTTAACTTGCTAGAATTTTTTTCTAGAGTTTTGCTTTTGTAACATGCATGCTGCTGTTCTGGCCTCTTCTTGCCTGTGTTATATCTATGTCAGATTTTAATACATGAATGGATTAACTTTGTAAAGTCAGTAGAGTGAAATTTCAATTTTCTTTACTCTAGAAATGTTTCAGATTTCTAGAAGAATCTAGACGCTAACAAACCTATTACACACATGTGGACATTAGTAGTGACATCACCCAGGACTTGCACTTTCTGTGAGGACAAGTTTGTAGTGTCACATGCAGCTGTCTTTAATAGCTAAAGAACTATTCATCTTATAATATTATGCTCATCTAGAAACTTTGATTTTGATTTTAATCTTCATAGAATCTAATTTCCAGTGTCTGGTAGCCCCATTTTCCTCTTTTGTGTCTTAGTTCATTACTCTTGCCAGGAGTCTGTCAGTTTTATAGATGTTTTCAACTACTAGCTGCAGACCTTATAAATCTTCTCTTATTGGTTTGTTCTTGGTTGACTTCATCGAATTCTATTCTTGTCTAGTTCTTCCCACAACTTTATTTGATTTTTGGTTTTAATTTGCTATTATGTTATGAACACTGTGAGACAGACTCATCTGTCATTAAGCCCGAGTTTCTAACTCATAAATTTAAGGGGTGCCTTCCTTTGAAACTGCATCTCAGTTGACTTCTGCAGGTTTTCATCTATCGCTCTCTGACCACCCCACTCAAACATTCCATTTTCGCTGTGATTTCTTCTTTGGTTCGAGATGTTTTGGAAGGGTGACTTAATTCACAAATGTCACGGTTTGGGTATTTTTCAAGGTAATATTTCTGATTGTGAGGTAAAGTAGTACAACAGAGGGTACGTTCTCTAATTTCAGAGCTTTGGAATTAAAGGCTGACTTTTTGGGCCAGCATATGTTCAACTTCTGCTAATGTTTCTTACGTATTTAAGAGAACACAAACCCTGACACTGGAGCTTGTGGGATTGTGTTATGCAAGTCAGTGTGCTTATTCTTCCCCCATCCTCTGGTAGTTTGACTTGGACCTGTTAACATAACTTAGTGTGATTATTAATTTTGCTATGATTTTGACTTCATTAATGTTTGTGCTATACTTTTGCGATATCATTTACAGAAATACGTTAAGCTGCTTGGCTTCCTGCTGCAGCGAGCTCCTGCGGTGTGCCCTTTTTTCTTGAGATTTGCCTCCCTTTGGTGCTAATACAACAGCAGCAGGTTTTGTGTGGTAGCTGGTGGAATGCTGGCTCTCTTGCTGTGTATTTTTACTTTTAACCTTCTTCTGTATTTGTTTACTGTTAGGGCATGATTATTTTAAGTAGCAGGTGTCTGGGCCTTTAAAAGTCCTAGGCTGGATTTCTACTCCTTATGTTTTTCTGTGATTCCTCATGTGCTACCTTTGAATCCCAGATGCTGGTGGTTTTCATTGACCATTCTGGTTTAAAAATTATTTCCTTTTTTCTTACTTTTTTTAAGCCCAAGTATTTGTTAATCATTTATTTTTACAAATTTCGTAGTGGACATATTGAACAATTATTGGCTGGTTACTTCATCCACAGTCAGCGTTGAATTATTTGTTTGATATGAAATAGTATTTTTATCACCTTCTGAGGAAACGAATGGCAGCCATGCTTTAACCCCTCTCTAGAAGAGTTTCGGCTTACATGCTACTATAGCTGCTGCTTTTAATTTCCTAGTCATTTACACAGCAATACTATACCTAATCAATATTCTTCTAGAATTTCTCCACACACTGAATTTTCTCTTCATGTATAGTCTAATCAGTATCTCTGAGCTCGTGTGATCTCTGGAATCATTTTTCAAATATTTCCTTATTTTCCATTTCTGTGTGTCAGGATTCTGACTGTCTGTATGTATACCACATGCAGTGACCATAAAGACCAGAAGAGAGCATCAGATCCCCTGGAACTGGAGCTAGAAATGATGTGTGTGTTCACCTGCAGGAGCTAGGAACTGAACCAGGTCCCCCGAAATAGCAACAGAGCTGTGTCTCCAACCCCTAGAATAATTATTTATAATATATATGTGTCCAACTAACATCTTATGAATTTTCTTAGTGTGAGTTATCTCATTTTCTGAAAATGTTCTTTTATCGTCATCATCATTATTATTTCACTATTATTCATAGATTGGCATTTATTTTCACACTGCAGTTTGAACATCTTATTCAATGGTTTATGAATTCAGTATTTTTCATGTTCCGTGAACAGGGTCACCTTTCTTATTCTTGTTTTTCGGCCCTTTCTGAAGTGATAGGCCTCAATCTCTGAATTCCTTGGAAATATTCTCCTTGACTTTGGAGGACTCTGGGGAGCTGAAACAGAGATTGCTCATCTCTTCGGCACATGCCTTTTGAAAATATAGCTTATTCTGCATTTCCTCCATTATTTCTTAGTTACTAGTTCCTTCTGTATTTTCTGAACTTACTTTCTGTCTGTCTCCTTTGGGACTCTAATTAGATGTATATTTCACTGTTTTGTTTTGAACGTGCTTTCTACATCTCACGGGCATTTTCCTGTTCTCAGTTGCTTTGTGTGAACGTGCCTCCGTGGGCAGTTCTTCCTGGCGTGCTCCCTAGAATGCTCCATTTATCCTCAGGTGTGTGAAACCTTCCTTTGGCCTCACCAGCTCGCTTCAGTGTAGCTACTGTCATTTTCAATTCCCTATGCAATGCTTTTCTTTTTCCATTTTGCATGTGTGTGGGTACACATGGGCAGGTGTGCAATTGTGTGCAGGGTGTTGGTGTCAAGATGCATCCTCCACCGGTAGATGCTCTTCTACGGTAGTCAGTGAGGGAGGGTCTTTTAGTCAAACCCGGCACTTACCTATGTGGCTAACCTTGCTAGTGCACTGTCTGGGAAAGATTCCCTGTCTGTGCCTTCTGAAGCTGGAATGATTGGCCATGGTGGCCACACCCACTTGCCATGTAGGTGGTTTTCTGTAGATCCAAATTCTGGCACTGAAGCTTACATAGAAAGCCCTTTAACTGCTGATCCAGCTACTCAGCCCCAACTCTGTGATTTGTATTTGCCCTTTTTCATAACTTAGCTAAACATGGTTGAGCTTCTCAGCGCTGCTGTTATGTCAGCCAAATTGAACACCTCTACTCTGAAGTCTCTGTCTGGTAATTTTATTACCTAGTTTTCCTTCTTGCCATCTACTTCTCTCCATTCAGATCAAGTGCAGGCCATGGAACTTCCCTGTTTCAAATTTAAACTGCATTACTGGCTTTTGCTTTCTTCTTGCTATCATGTATTTCTGCCTTGCTTTGGCAACAGTGTTCTAAACAGCTTCCTGGTCTTCAGGAATGGCCCATTGGAGCCCTCAGAAACGGAGGTGATCATCTTCTTTGCTTGCTAGTAGCATTTCAGCTAGTCTTTCTTTTGCCATCACTTTTGGTGATCAGATTCCTGCCCGTCTCACCGATTTTGTCTTCAGCAGACTTTTATATCCAGGGCATATTAGTTAGACTATTATGGGATATTTGGCATCTGTGAAATATTTTATTTGCATGTTGGTGAATTTAGTATTTTCATAGTTAACATTATTTTCTAAAGTATGACTAGATAGGACTTCTATATTTATGTGACCCCCTAGAGCTCAGATTATTTACAACCTGCATTAGTTAAAGGCATTAAAGATGTCCTCAGACGTGCTAAGATGTGTTGGTGTCACATAAGGGAAGGAAAATTCAGCACCTTACCATTGGATTAGTGTGACCAAGAGCAAATCCAAGTTTGGATTCTCCTTTCTCCCTGTGTCTTCTCTCTGTCTTTGTGGTGTTGTCATTAGCCTGTTGGTTGTTGAGTCTGAATCTGTCCTTGTGTCTGTGTCTATCTATGCCTGTCTTTCTGTCTCTTGCTGTCTGTCTCCAACAAAGGCCTTTACTCTGTATTGATTGAACATTGTAGCAACACATGGGAAAGGAGGGAGGAAAACTTAACAGGAATCCTTATCAGTTTTACAAGGGATTAGGTCACTGACTCCAGCTCACCCCAGAGCACTCAGTACTGCTGGCATTCCATTGTCAACTTGTGCCTGCATGCTGCTTCCAATGTTTATGCTAAGTATCTATTGCATAAGATCTCTTTACACATGTTTGATGTTTCCAGCATTTGCTATCATAACATACATGCATGCATACATGCATTCCTCTCTGGGCCAGGGGTGTGGAAGAGCACATAATTTGAAATTACAACTATGCATTAGCTTATGTTGTAAAAGCTGAGACATGGGAAAACCAAGGCGAGTAAGGTTGGTTGTTACATTGTTCTAAAGGTTGGTTAAGCAAACAGGCTGAGTACACAGCAAGGCATCAGGTCTTAAGATCTAAAGAGATTTTAAGGTGCATTAGTAACTTGGCTGTAGGCTTCAAAAAAGTTTCCGTCTCTTAGAATATAAAATACATTTTTATAATAGTGTCTCTCCATAACAATCTAACTGGAAAACAATAGATGGCTGCTATTGTTATTTATACTTTAAATCTTAATAGTGAGTTATCCCCCCTGAAATTAAAAAAATAATTAAACCATTAGAAGGTCTGCATACTCCAGGAAACTGGGGAAAAGGTACTGTTAGTCACTGTAAGGGGGCAAGAGGACCCTCACACAGCAAGGTTAAGGGTTAATGTGATTGATGGAAGAAAGAATGACTCAGAAGGTAGAGTGCTCAACCATGAAGCCTAACACAGATTGTGCCTAGTCAGGGGCTCTCCAGCTAAGTCTACACAGGAAAGAGATTTTTGAAGTCCAATCATTAAAAATTTGTGACTCTGTACTCTTAAAAAGTGAACCACAAAATTCACATAACAGCAAACTAAAGACAAGCCCCAAACCACAAACTACAGGGAGAGAAGAAGAGAATTCAAACTTGAGTTTGTTCTTGGTCAAATTAATCCATGGGTAATTGTTGAATTTTTTTTTCATTAGTGTAACACTGACACATTTCGGTGCTTCTGAAGTTAGCTTTAATGTGTCTAATAGATGTAGGTTATCAATAATCTAAGCTCTATGGGATCATTTAAATGTGGGTGTCTTATTCCCTGGCCCCATTTTATACGTTATTACTAACTTGGAAAACAGCCAGCATCCCCCAACACTCATTTGAGTGCCTTTTGTATTCAAGATATCAATTTTATTAGGAGGGCCTGAAGCTTTCATTTATCCAGTCCCTAATAGTTGCTCCCATCTATCAGTGAACAGTTGTCAAATGACAACTGGAATTTCCTTACGGAGTACCCACTGGAGCAATGTAAGAAATCTAGGAAGAGATGTTGCACATTGTAAATAAGCATATGCTTATTCTGACATTATTTATTGAAATTTAGATGCAAAGTAGATTCATTTTCCTTGTTGGGTGGAGAATAAAGACAGACTCATTTGTGCCTGGTTAAGTCTAGAGAGAATGTAACACCAAGTTGGTTACACTTTTATTAAACTAGGATTTTGTCTATTTTGTCTGTTAGATTGTGAGCTTTATGAGGACCGTAGCTGTGTCTAATTCCCCCATGGCTGAAATCTCTCACAGTGCTGGCAAAGATAGAAACTCAAATATTTGAATAAAAGAATGGACTCAATTAGCCTAGCAACCTCTCTGTGGAGTGAGGCTTCTCAAAGGAAGGGGAACAGGCCTGGACAAGAATCCGGAAGTGGGTTCATGAGGTGAAGGTGATTAGCTTGATGAAGTCAGTTTTTGAGAGCAGGGAAGGCAGCTACCTTGGTAAGATGTTTATCTTAAAAACATGAGGTTCTTGGTTTGATCCCCATAAACAAATGTAGAAAAGCTGGGATTGGTGCAGCACCAGAGACCGGCAGATTCCTGGGGTTTATTGGCCAGCCAGTCAAGTTGGTGACTGTCTCTAAAAACAAGGTGGACAGTAACCCAAGGAAGATCTCTCTCTCTCTCTCTCTCTCTCTCTCTCTCACACACACACACACACACACACACACACACACACACACACGAGAGAGAGAGAGAGAGAGAGAGAGAGAGAGAGAGAGAGAGAGAGAGACAGAGGGAGGGAGAGGAGGGGAAAGGGAAGGGAAACGGAGATGGGGGAGGGGAGGGAGGGAGGGAGGGAGGGAGGGAGGGAAAGAGGCTAAGTGAAGAGTTCCACCCCTTTCTTTCTATGTTGACTGTCAACTTGATTTGATTGAGGAGCGCTTAAGAATTTGAAGAACACCCCTGGGTGTGTCTGTCAGGGCATTTCCAGTGAAGATTAATTAAGAGGAAAATACCTACCCTGGATGTGGGTGCTACCATCCCATAGGCTGTGTTCCAGATGAAATAAACAGGAAATGAGAAAGCAGACATCCTGGCTACCTCCCGAACTCCACATTATGTTCTCCAGGGCTCCTCCCCACACTTTTCAACGTGAAGGAGTAAAACTACAAGACCATTAAAATGTCTTAAGTTGTTTATGTCAAGTGTTTTTGTCAAAGTGATTGACATCTGTTTGTTTACTCATTTCACTTTCTATCCATCTGTCCATCTGTCTGTCTGTCTATCCATTCATTCTCCATCCATCCACCTACCCACCCATCTAGCATCTATCTGGCATTGTCTTCTGGTTAGATCGTTAATATCTAAGATTTAGATTGTAGGTGCCCATGTGAATACGGAAATTACATTTACCTGTAGCTCCTAGGGCAATGCTACCTAACAAAGTGACTAGCATTTCCCAGTACTCATTCAGTTCTTGTGGATGTGTCTTTAGGGCTGTGAAGAGCTTAAAGCCGGGAAGCAGTATATTCTTTCAGGAAGAAAGCTTCTTGTGAACAGTGTCACAGCAGAGGACGGCGGGAGCTATGCGTGCACAGCCAGACTCACTCACTTGGGGAGAGAGCTCACGGTTCGAAATTACATCTCTGTGAGCATCAGTAAGTTTACTCAAGTACTGTTGTCTGGTTCTCAGCTTCGTGGGAGCTAGATGGCTTTAGGCTTCAGGATTTGGAGATTGGATCTTGGTTTTGTTGGAGGGTACTGGACCTTCAAACATGTCCCCATTGGATCAAAGAGCCAGAGAGTGAAACAAGGGGGCAAGCAGCTTAGTCATCCCAACTTTAAAGACAGAATGTTCAGAACTCTTGGAGAGCATTGAAAGAGATTGTGCAATAGGGGAGTTCCCTGGGTGCTTAACAAAGAGTAGGTGTCCATGGTAGACAGTGTTACTATTACCCTCGTCTCCTTGTCCTCTTCACTTGTGTGTTTGGAGGATGGCCTTTCTAGGCTTGGTACTACTTCCTGGTTTCAGCTTTACAGAAGCTTCAGGGTCTCTGGATGTGTTTCCCAGATAACCAACTGCTTGCGTGATGTCAGGTCTCAAGCTAGAGTAGTCAGTCCTTCTGGAAACAGCCATGCTAGGCTGTTTCACTGGCCCCCAGTGTCCTGGGACATACGATGGTCTACAGACTGTAAGGCAGCATCTTAGATTAGACAAAAAAAAAAGCCTCAAATATTCAAGTCTAGCATATCCTTGTAGAACTCCAGGAAAATAGTAGTAACTTCTCAACAATTCCCAGAGATGACTAGAACCATAATTAGGGTCAGAACTGTGACCTTAAGTGTCCAGGTAAAGACTTTTCCTTCTGTACATACTGAATGAAGTATTTGTCCCTTTTGGGTATTTCTTCCTTTAGGGCTATCATATTTGTTACTGTATCTAAGGAGATATATCTTTCTCGGTTTTTCAGGTTTAGTTTAATTTTCTATGTAAGGGGATTTGCCTGTATACATGTCTGTGCACCATTTGTGTGCCTTGTGATCAAGGAGGCCAGAAGAGGCGTCAGAGCCCATGGAACTAGAGTTACAGATAGTCGTGAGGCATCATGTGGGTGCTAGGAACTAAACCCAGGGTCTATCAGTAAATGTCTGAACTTCTTACCATCTTACGAGCTATCCTGCCACAATATAGTTTATTATTTTTCTTTTTCTATAATGGAGTTATGCCCTTGGGCTATCTGCTCCCATGAGGGCTTCCTGCTGCTTACCTGGGGCTGCTCCATGGCGACTCAGGCTGGACCCTTTACTATGGAGATCCGGTTATTCTCTGTATCTTAGCTTGGTTCTTTCCAACATGGCTCTTCCTGTCTTATCTTGCACCGTTCTTTGCTGAATTTTCTTATGAAATTGAAATATTTTTGGATTATTTCTTACCTCTTCATTAAGGAAATGGATTACAGTCTAGTTTATGATTGTCTCGCTCTTGGGTTTTCCTGCTGATGGCATCTTCGGGAAAGAACTTCTTGTCTTGTCCATATTTGGATCCCCACTCTCTGCTAGGAATAGATCTATTCATTGACTGAATGACTGACTGCCACAATGTGTTAGCCTTACATGAGTAGCCAAGGAAATTTCTTAAAAGGCTAAATTTCTAAGAAGTTGCTGGGTCTAAGAGTCCTCACGCCACATCAGTAGAATGGATATTTATCTACAGTCTGTTGCATGCTTAGAACTGTGTTTGAACCTAATAATTAAAAATTAAATACGTAATTCTTCTTTTGGAAAGCCTCAGATCCATGGGTAGTGAGCTCAGAACTAAAAATGAATTGTTTGGGTATCCTGTGTTAAAATTATAACTCATGTTGTAAAGACCAAAAAAAAACCAGAAGGAGTTAGAAAAGTGGCAAATAAACAGGCTGGACAGACTTCCAAGAGGAAGTGAGTACTCTGTGGAATTTTGAAAGATGAATGGATCTTTAAATTATCAAGGAAAACAAGAAGGGCTCTCTAGCCCCAGATAAGGCAAGTGCAGCAGTATTAGGTATCCTGGTTCTTGTTGGATCCATAGTGGATTTCACTACAACATAAATGTGTCAGGGAAGAGGAGGGCTGGGAGATGAGGTCAAGTGGCCACCCATCTGTAGCCTTTATCACATTCATACTGAAGAGTCCTGGAGGTGTAAGCACAGAGTTACAAGGCTGTTTTGTAATGGGAGAAACCAGCCATGGGATGGGTTGAAGCAGGAGAGGTTGAAGCAAGCTTTGAGTCCTGGAGCCCACCTACGATACCACAGTAAGAATCAGAAGAGCGTTGACAGTCTCAGCTTGGGTGCCATGATTATTTGGCTACTCCTCACTGCGGGCACAGGAGAGTTCAGGTCCTGTGCTAGGTAGAGAGAAAACGATGATGAGGTAAAGAAACTGCCGTGTACTGCCATGATGAAGCTTGTAGTCAGAGAGGCAGTGGAGGCAGAGACAGATGATAATCCGCTTTGAGATGTGTCATTATGGGGGAGGTGCTTGCCTGATGATAGGCAGAAGAGTTCAAAGACGGATAGAATGACCAGAGTATTTATAGATAGAAGACAAAGAAGCTGTGGGGGCCCAAGAACAAGAGGAGCCAAGTTGTGAATGAGGGATGGGAAACAGGCAAGTTGGCCTGGGTTGATGAGATCATGACAAGTGATGAAGTTAGAGAATCAGTTAGGGGTGGGGTGGGTAGAACTTGAGCTTCAAACAGTGCAGTGTAGATTCTTTTTTCTTCTCAGAACAATGGTAAAGACGGTGGGGTTGACTCCATAAGAACAGCTTAGGGTGCTTTTTACTTCTGAAATGAAATAGCCACCGTGCCGATGCTCCCTCTGGGTACAGGACAGTGGTTATGTTTCCAAAGTACAGGTGGGATGTCACCCAGGCACCATGGTAACATGGATGATTGGGAGATGCACACACATTCACAGCATCTTTGAAGGGGGAAAACACACCTCTCGGAGTTAACTGAGCAGGGAGGAAGGAAGGAGTCATAGATTCTAGGCCTATGCGCGTGTGCTGTTGGGTGGAAGGTGACATTAATCATGAAACAAGACAGCTCAAGGAGACAATGGGTATAGGAGAGATTTGGTCTTCAGCAAGTTGAGCATGAAACGTGCAAGAGGAGAAATGGAATAGGCCATAACTTCTGTGGCTCTGGGACTCAGAGGGATGTCCTGGAGTTAAGGCTTCCTGGGCATTGGACTTTAGATGTTAATTCAAGATGTGAGTGGGTAAGCTGGTCTAACAAGGATAGAGAATAGACAGGAAATCGATGGTTCTGAAGTGAAGATGGAGGCCCAGCCTTCGGAAAGTTAGGAGGGAGCATGTGCTGGGCTGGGTGGTGAAGAATTCGAAGAGGAGCATGAGAAAACTGTTGACTAGAATGACCTCCAGATTTGACACACGTGTGATCTAGTAGGTGGCATCATTGGTTGGTGATGACTGCTACTCATGAGTAATGAAGTGAAGAGCTTTTCAGAATGCAGCCACACTCTGGTCATCCCAAATGTCACACTCCCGGGTTTTAACTTTTCTTGACCAATGTCTATAAGGTCTTCTCTCGAAGCACTACTGCTGTTCCATTAGGATTCTGGGGGAGTGTCTTTGTTTTTTCTAATGCATACTTCTTGTGGGTGTGATTTCTTATCAGAGGAGCCTGCATCTGGATTAAGGATTCCTAATATCTCATATCCAAAAAACAACACAATCGAAGTTCAACCTGGTAAGTAAAGCTGTTGGAACCCTCCTGGTTACCATGGGTAGAGTTCACTGCTCCCACTTGCTTCAATGGATGAGTTAAATATCCAAGGTGGAGACAACCCTGGTACAGGTCCCCATAGGCTCATAGGGAGTGGCATTATTTGAAAAGATTAGGACTTATGGCCTTGGAGTAGATGTGGCCTTGTTGGAGGGAGTGTGTCATCGGAGAATGGGCTTGGAGGTTTCAGAAGCTCAAGCCAGGCCCAGAGTCACTCTGTCTTCCTGCTGCCTGCTTGTCTAGATGTAAAACTCTCAGCTCATTTCCCAGCACCATGTCTGCCTCCATGCTTCCCACCATGACCATAACAGACTAAAGCCTCTGAACTTGTAAGCCAGTCCCAATTAAATGCCTTCCTTTATAAGAGTTGCCACAGTCATGGTGTCTCTTCACAGTGATGGAACACTGATTAAGACAGCAACTATGCAACAAAGATGAAAGTAATAACAGTCTGTTTACTGTGCTTCTTCTGCTAATAACGATAGGAAGTAGAGCAGGGTCCTAGAGCTTGTTCAAGAGGAAGGGCTGAGGCTGTGGAGAGAAAGATTTAAACTCCCAGCGAATCTAAGCCCCAAAAAGCAGACTTAGAAATGTCAACATCTGTGAAATAGACAATGTTAAAGAGATAGAAATCTACCTGGAAGACCTGAGTCCGATTGTTTTAAGCACTCCTTTAAATGTTTGGAGATGTCCGAGCAGTCCTAGCATCGACACTAGTGTGCTCATTCCTCACCATGGGGACACTCATAGATTTTACAAACATCTACAAAGACTACCTAGTTCTAATCTAGTTGACTTTGTTTCCCTTGTTTGTGTTTAGAAATTGTAGCCAATATATTTAATCAACTAAGAAAACTTGGTGGGGGGGCTCAAGCAGTGATTCTCAACCTGTGGGTTACAACCTGTGGGATGTTTACATTACAGTAGCAAAATTACAGTTATGAAGTAGCAATGAGATAAGATATAATTTTATGGTTGGGGGTCACCACATTTTGAGGAGTAGTAGTAAAGGGTCATAGCATGGAGAAAGTTGAGAACCACTGGGCTACAGAGATAGCTCAGCAGGTAAAGTGTTGAATAAGAATGGAGACAAGAATTTGACCTCCAAAACCCATGTGAAAAAACCAGGCTATGGTGGCACACGCTCATAGGAAAGGCATAAACATGAACTTGCCTGGGGCTTACTGGTCAACCCACTGAGCTTCTTCGGTTCAGTTCCAGACAAAGACTCTGACTCAAAAATACATAAATAAATAAATAAATAAATAAATAAATAAATAAAAAAAGACAGTTTCTGAGGAATGATACTAGAGGTTTGCACCTGACCTTCACATGCATACACACATACATAATACACATCCCCAGACACGTGAACTTACCTGAACGCATACCACCTGTATGAAAATGTACACCGAAATGCACACGAGAGCCACAGGGGAACTGGAGTTTCTAAGGAGAGTAAACATATTATGCTGAAGGATCTTTGGATATCTACTTAGCTATTCTAAGAAAATTATCTAAAATGCCACAATCACTTGTACTTTTTCTTTAAGACTATTCTAATACAATAAAAACTTTCTAGTTTCACTAGTTTAAAACACTAGTGTAGTATCTTGATATTAACACATTCTGTTAATGATTCCACCAGGCTGTTTTCCTCTGGGATACAGGGACTATAGAACATTACATGTCAGCAACTATCTGTCCTATTGTGTGCTCTCAGCATCACCAATCTCTGAGGTACCAAGAACATTTTTCTAAGAATATTTATATAACTAAGTTGATATCAAGATAGATGTTAAGGCAAAAGCATTATTAGAGGCCAGTAGTGATGTAGTCATCGAATTTCAATTTTGAATCTGTAAATACATATATAATAACATGGCCTTTAAAACTTGTATGTTCAGAGGAACAGTGCTCAATAGTCAAGTACTGAACTTTTTATAGGTGTTTCAATGGATTTTTAAAACATCAGATTAATTTGTCCTCTTCTTTAGCTTTTTAACAGTTTCTTGTTTTTTTAAGAGTCGATGAATTTTAAATGAGGAAGAAGTAGATTGGAAAACTAATAATATCTAATTAGGAGGTTAACAAATTTATACACTTTATAGCTGATACAAGGAATGACTATAGAAGTGAAAAATCAGAAAGAGACTCTTACACACCATTCTTCTGGATTTTGATAAAGACACTACAGAAAAGTAGATAAATTATAGTCTTAAGGGAGATCGATAGATAGATAGATAGATAGATAGATAGAGAGAAAGAATGTATCCCAGACTGGCTTTGAACTCCTGATCTTTTTGTCTTCATCTCCCTGAGTAGTGCTGGAATTATAGGTATGTGCTACCATACCAGGCTGGGAAATTAAAAATGTTTGGATAAATAGTACCTGCTTATTAGATGTAATATAGAATAAAAGGAAATTTGACCTCTCCTTCACATCATATAAAAATAATCCTGGGTGAATTGTAGACTTGAATATGATAGTCAAAACATAGGAAAACAACCTCATGATTCTGAAGTAATAAGGGATATTTTAAAATATGCTTAGTTCTAAACCTTAGTTCTAAAGGGAAAATGTATAATAAGAGGCTGTTAAAAATAAATTTCCATTTATTAAAAGACAATATTAAAAGTATAAAAAACTTTGGAGCAGAACAAAATGCTTCTAATAGGTGAGCACAGACTCTCCACGCTTGCAAGGAAGACAAGGCCTAGCAGAGGAGGGAAATGTTCAATCAAGCCATGTTCAACCAGTACCATGCACGTGAGCAGTAAAATACAAGGTGCTGTTTGCTCATGTGTTTGCTCAATGTAGAGGAATACAAATGAAATTCAGAGCATGGGCATCCATAGTGAAATGGTTTGACCATTAATTCTATTGAGGATGTGAAGCAACAGGAAGCTTACAAGTGTTCGTAGGGGTGCAGCTTAAATCAACCCTCTAGGAAACAGTCCATCACAGCCTCGTGAAGCTGAGTATTGTATGCAGCCAATACTAATGCTGGACAAGGTGTGTGTTCTTATCATGTATCTGGATCATATGCATGTATATGCGCATATGCATATATACAAATATATGTATATATATGCATACACACACATACACACACACACACACATATATATATATATATATATGAAAAGGGTTTATGTGTGCCTCAGGAAACATACACAGGAGAGTTCCCAGAAGACTCACCAAGCAAATATCAGAAACACACACAACGCATGTGAGTAGTAGTAATTTTAGGAAAAATAAATAGGCAGAGTGTGTTCCACTACATAACACATGCAGCAGAACCGATGAGATCCGAAAGCAAATGCTAAGCAGCAGAAGCCAGAATCTGACTATAAACATGCAATCTGTTAATGCAAATGATGGAAAGGGACTGTGGGAAACTCTGCGGTTCTGGAACTACACTGTTTTCTTCATGGGAGGAAGATGATGTGAACGTTTATTTCAACACTGTTTAGCTCTACTCCATCCATGCTTTTTTTAATGGTATGTGTTATACGTCCATTTATACGATAACATGTAAAATACCACAGAGAATGAAGAAGTCCTCTCGGAAGGTGACATAGGCCTTATTAGACTGAAGGATAAGATAAACTGAAAACACAGACTTTACTAATATGATTTGGGATGCGTGTGGATATAGGATAAGGGAAAGAAGAGCATGGGTATAGGGGCCCCATCTGTTAAAGGAGGGGATCACTGGATTAGAGGCCAGGATACTAGAGCTCATGTCTCATGTCCCACTACAAGGCAAGTGTCACCTAGAGCAAGTCACACCATCTGTCTGAATGTTAAAGCTGTCATCTGTCACAAGGGAGTACCTTCCACTTTCTTTACTGCCCCATTTCACAGATGCACCGTCTTGGGGGTGGAGGCTGAGCAGGAAACACCCTGCAGAATTTAAAGTATTTTGCTAATGTCACTAGGGGTAGATGAAGTAGTACTTATGTCTCCAAGACGCTCCTCAGAGGTGTCATTGTCAGGGAGTGTGTGTGGCTCTCGTCACAGCACAGTCCAGAAGCCTTCTCCTCCATCCTGCCTTTTATGCAGAGAGAGGATCGGGCACATTGGTGTCAACCTGGGGGATGTTTCTGGCAATATTCCAGGCTCAAAAGCAAGGCATATATGTTACCTAGATTATCAGGCAGGTTGACAGCTGGAGAATCCCTAGCACTTTCACTTAGTGTTTGTGAATCTGATTGCTTCAGGCTCCACCCTTATTGTGGACTGCAATATAACAGACACGAAAGAGAACACAAACCTGCGATGCTGGAGAATCAATGGTACCCTGGTGGATGACTACTACAGTGACTCTAGACGCATCCAAGAAGGAATTGAGTAGGTACTGGTTTGGGGGCTTCTCTGAAAGCTAGCAAGGGTTACTCCATGCGCGTGAACATGCTGCTATCATGCTTTGGATGGATACTTCCACCGGCTTCTTCATTTCTGCTCTTGACTTTGTCTTATAATGACCGTTCTGTGTTGTGTGCAGTCAGGCATCTAGCTCTGACAAATGTGAGGTGCTCATGATTTCAGCTGAATCGGCGTCAGCAACACACAACCTGTACCTAAGAGAAACAGCATCCGTGTGTGTCAACTGCCCCTCAAATTCGGCCTGTCCCATGCAGTTCCATTATGAGCTGCTGGCCATGGTGATACTTTGTTTGTGCTTTAACAAATAAAGCTTGCCTGAAGATCAGAGTGCTGAGCCAGCCACGAGTTAGCCATGGATGCCAGACAGTGGGGATGCACACCTTTAATCCTAGCATGTGGGAGGCAGAGGCAGGTAGATCTCTGCAAGTTCAAGACTACCCTGGGCTACACGAGATTGATCCAGTCAAAAAAATAAACAGAGCCAGGTGGTGGTGGCTCACACCTTTAATCCCAGCACTAGGGAGGTGGAGATGGGAAGTGA
>JAQHUG010000122.1:5570744-5581999 GCA_028555095.1 Dicrostonyx torquatus
CTGTTGGAATAACACCTGATTTGATAATGCATCTAAATAAGACTTTGGATGGTGACAAAGATTTAAATAGTCCTAGAAAGTTAACTGCTGAGGCAGAAAAGGAACTAACAATGATTGAGGAAAAATTGCAGTCAACAGGTGGTGAAATCCCAATACATGTGGGGAACAAGTCTGTAAATCTTACCTTTGCTCCAGATCTTGGTCTGAGGGTTAATGATACAGCTAGCTCACGGGCTAAGCACATTCACCACCCTGGGTTTGGTCTCCAGCATGCTTAGAAAAAAAGACACGATAATTGGGGGGTTGCTCTGTTTTGGGTTTTCAAAACACATGAGACTTTGTGCCACCAGATCCTTCTCCATCTCTTCTGAGTATGGTGAGCTGGAGAACTTGTGTCCTCAGAGGCCTTGTTTCCAAATAGAATAGGATTCTACCACAAGAGAAAACATCTGGCCAGTGTAGTTCCTTTTGTTTGCCATTTAAGGAAATCCAGTGGAGGGAGGATGAGAAACTATGAGGAGATGCCAGGGGCTGTGCCGGGGCTAGGGGTGATAAATTTGGGTACCAACCTGGGAACTGCATTTTCCAAGGAAGATGCTTCCTGCTGTACCTGGAACATCAAGAGTCAACAACTCTCAAAGTCTAAAAATGTCTAAATCCTTACATGGGAAGGTTCAGTTCCTTCTTAAACAGACAAGAAATAAGATCTTATGAGATTCATTTTTTTTTCTTTTTATTCTTTCTTTCACCCTCAAACAAACAATACCCAAACCTTGAACTTTGGCAAGTCATATATTTAACGTTAAATTATATACTGAAAAAGTTATCTATTTCCTGCAGTTATGTCTGGTGACCTTGAGGGTGTCACAGGAGTCTTGGCTGTGTTGGGCTTGATTGTGTTTAGAAACACAAGTCAGTCCCCCCCTCCGCAGTACTTGCCTATGATCCCAAAGCTGAATCTGCGTGTGACCTACACCCTCCTTACCCCCAACTTTGGTTCTCATTGTCGAGTTCCCTGAAGATGTTTGGTTAGTACTGATGGAGGTATCCGCTGTAAAAGACCCCACTACCTCTCTCTACAGCAGCCTCCTTGCACGGCAGTGGTCAGGGAGGCGGAAACATCTGTGCTGCCTTGCTGCTCTCTCTCACACATCTGTGCTGGATTCTCACTAATCTTCGGCTCTTAGATCCTCATTCATTCCCCGCCCTGCCCCCATCTCTCCCCACTGTTTCATGCCCAGCCGCTGTTTGTTACACACCCTCTATGAATATTGTCTGTCAAGAATTCCAGTCGATGAGAATTTTTTTCGTTTGTGTGTTCCTTTGGCTGTTGTCATCTTAAAAGTCATATACCGTTTTATCTTGTTTGTGAGTGCTGCGCACAGTCAAGTAGCGTATCTTGTTCACACTTACCCTGGTGAGCACAGGGATGGGTCCCGTAGCTGCCCAAGAAACCCTTGTCCACGACGGACATGTTGTCCACATGTGCTGTCGTGATGGACTCCTCAGTGATACAGGGCACATTTGGAGCCCGCTGAGGCTTCTTCTGTCTATGATGAATTTTCTGGTGTGCTTAGTTAGGAGGGACCCAACCCATTTGGCTTGGGATCGTCAGTACAGGTCTCCATTGCCCACATCTGCAATTAATGAGTCCCAGCCTCCGAGGTCTCATTTTTGGTCCCGCAGTGGGAGACTTAGGATGCAACTAGTAATTGCAGAAATGGTACCAGCTGTTTGGTCTAGATTTTATTCCCCTATAATGAGGATGAGACAGGTCTCTCATGGGTCAATTGTGAGACTGCAGTATGGTAGCATGGAACGCCAAGTCATGGCACGTCAGTGGGCCACACAGAGGTCACTGAACCCAGACTGTATCACAGTAGTGACCTAGGGTTCACTTTGCTTACTTGAGAGATCTGCTACAGTCATTTTGTGAGCTCGCTTTTTTTTTTCCTTTCAGATGAGAAGTTGTATGACGCCTATGTCTTATACCCCAAGTGCCCAACAGAGAGCCAGGGCCGTGATGTGGACACAATGGTGTTGAGGATCCTGCCTGAGGTGCTGGAGAAACAGTGTGGATATAAGTTATTTATATTCGGCAGGGATGAATTCCCTGGACAAGGTATGTCTTCACTGAGGCATCAGACAACAAATGACAAAAATAAGATGGCACACTTGTGATCCCAGCACTGGGGAGGCTGAGCCAGGATGAATGGGAATACAGGGCCAGTTGGGGTTGTATGTAGAGACCCTCTCTCAAACAAGAATACTAAGAGGAAACTTCTTTTCTTTCCTTTCCCGTTCCCTCCTCTCCCTACCTCTCTTTCATGTTACAAATGTCCCTCGAACACATGAGGCTTTCAAAAATCTATGTACAGAGCCTCCTTGTTCTGCTACCCCTTACATTCAGAAGTCAGGCCTTTGCTTTATTAGGTATAGTGCTACAACACAACGTTAGGGAATCCTCGTTTCAGTCATATGAGTCTCTCTGGCACAGAGATACAGTTCACCCAGTCGTGGGAACAGGCAGCAGCCTTGGTCAAAACTGAAAAAAAAAAAAAAAAAAAAACTAGAAAAAGTCACGTGGTCATTCACTTTGCTGTCACTGAGAAAAACTATGGTCTAGTTTCTCATTAGTCCAAATATGGAAATACTGTGATGTTTAAAGTTGATTTTTGTACCAGGCCTTTTCTTTTGGGCCTCCAACCAGCTCCCAAATCATGACACAGAGACTTCTTATTAGTTATGAATGTTCGACTTTATCTTATGCTTATCCTACTAGCTCTTATAACTTAACCTGTTTCTCTTCATCTACATTTTGCCTCAGGGCTTTTTACTTTCCTTTATTTTCCTACTGTATGTCTTACTTTGTGGTTGTTTCCTTACCATTTGTCCTGCTGTCTCCATGTCTCCCAACGGCTGCCTGGCTTCTGACACCAGGCTTGTCCCTCTCTTTCTCCCTTTCTCTTCTTCTCTTTGCTCTTCCTATTTATCGCTTTGCCTGCCAGCCCCTTATATTTTTTCTCTGCCTAGCTATTGGCTGTTCAGATTTTTATATAACCAATCAGGTACCTTAGGCAGGCAAGGTAAAATACATCTTTACATTGTTAAACAAACACAGCATAAACAAATGTAACACATCTTTACATTGTTAAACAAATGCAGCATAAACAAATGTAAATTTCTTTATACATTTAAAGTAGTATTCTATAGCACAAACAGTGTAACACATCTTCACCTAGTTAAAATAACATTCCACGGTAGATTTTATACACCATAAGTTATGCCATCTCGTCCCCTGTATAAGATACCTTCCTGTTCCTGCAATAAAACACCCCACTGAAGACAAGTTAGGGGGTAAAGGGTTTACAGTCCATTATGACAGCGGGAGTGAGAGGCCAGCCTGGCAGTCAGGAAGTCTAATGATCATATCTCATACTTGCACAGGAAACAGAGAGAAAGAACAAGAAGTGGGGCCAGACTCTAGAACCTCAAAGCCCACCCTCAGTGACTTACTTCCTCCATGAAGGGTCCACATCCTGAAGTTTCCATTATCATTCCAAACAGCGCCATCAGTTGGGGACCAGTGTTCAAATAAAAGAACCATGGGAGACATTTCATATTCAAACTACAGTATCCTCTGTCTAAATAAGATGGATAGTTTTTTCTTTACTTCTGTTTCTTAGGCATGTGGTTTAGGGCAGTTCTTGAGCACCAGGGTTTGCATGGAGGAAACAGAAGGCCTCCCTGGCTTATCTGGGAGACTGGCCTGGTCGATGCCAGCACAGGGCCCATCCTACACAAAATCTCCTCCTTGTCCTCTTTGTTCCCTGTCTTAAAAGGCCATACAGTCAAATGATTGAAAATAAAAACAAGCATTCCTTTCTTCTCACTAGGAAAATTATTTGTTAATGTTATTTAAAGAATATATATTGGCTATCTCTAGATACTTGGCATTTTATACAGAAAAAATGCAAAGAATAAGCAAACTGAAAAGGAGCCTGTCCTTAGAGATGCCACTGTCTTCTTATGCCTCACAGGAGGCATCTGCAGGCCAAACAGAATGTGTCGAGTTAATACTTGGTGAGATTTTCCCCTTCCCTCCTCAAGAAAGGATCATGGCATGCTATTTGGCTTCAAAATCAGTGATATTAACCCTTATCATTTAACTAACTATAAAGAACATGAAGAAAGGTTCCCTGTTCTTTAAAAATAAGTTTTAAAATATGCCTATTATATAGCATCCATAAGACTGTCTCTACTGTAGGAATACAGCCCAGCAAGACAGTACTGGGGCAAGAGATATACGAATAACAGAACAGAGTGTAACCACCAAATGAAATAAACAAGAGATGACTGATGACTCCGGAGGACTGGAGCACAAACCCTGCCCAGAATAGTTGGCAATGAAAGTTAACCCACCTGTGCCTCAGTCTTGCCTACTTGAAAGTCTTCTTTCCCTGTGCCCATTTCTCCTATTTCTGGTAGCGTTACAGCCTTGCTGTTTTCTTACATGGTCTTCTGAATCTTTCTTCTCCGCTCCAGCTGTGGCCAACGTCATTGATGAAAACATTAAACTGTGTAGGAGACTGATTGTGCTTGTGGCCCCAGAATCCTCCAGCTTCGGCTTTCTGAAGAGCATGTCAGAAGAGCAAATCGCTGTCTACAACGCCCTCGTCCAGGATGGCATGAAGGTCATCCTGATCGAACTGGAGAAAATCAAGGACTACAGCACCATGCCCGAGTCCATTCAGTACATCCGACAGAAGCATGGGGCTATCCAGTGGCACGGGGACTTTACAGAGCAGTCACAGTGCGCCAAGACCAGGTTCTGGAAGAAAGTAAGATACCATATGCCATGCAGAAGGTATCCACCATCTTCCTCAGTCCAGCTGCTGAGGCACACGCCCTGCAACTGCACAACAGGCAAATGGGATGCTGCCACGGGGCTCGTAAGTCCCTGACTGAGAGTAGCTGGTGTGTGTTGGCTCACAGTGACATCATCTTTGGGTTGTCTGCCCCTGAAGCTTGCTCTTTTGTGTTGTGAGTGACCTTGTTCTTGTCCTTGTTGGGTTTTTTTTTTTTTATTAATTAGACCAGATTCTTTAGTACTCCTGCTTGCACCAGACTTTCTGAACACCCATATAAGCTCCTGAGAATGGGGTACCTATGGAACTGGGACTCCATGCCAGTGGGATACAGTGGATGGTCAGGAAGACAGAGCAGGTGGCAAGGATGCTTGGTCCATGTTTGGGATGGGAGACTGAGCAGTCTGAGGATGCCGAGTGGGCAACTTTGGGGAGGGCAGCAAGAATAGTAGCACAATATCTATGCTTGTCCAGTATCTAGTAGGCTTTGGGCCCCCAGCAGTGTAGACTGCATCTGAATTCCCTTCTCTCTCGATGCAGTTAGCACGATGCCCCCAGGAACCACTTAAACGTTACCTGGACCAAAGGACTCCAAGCTTTGAAAGCTAATCTGTCAAAACAAATTAAGAAAGAAATGTTCCACTTTTTAAAAATGCTTTGTCTGCCATAAATCTGTGAAGTAGTTGAGAGATACGAAGGGCCTGGGAGGAGAGGGAGCAGGAGGGAGAGCTGGGAGAGTGGAAGGCGTCATGTGAATTCCATCTTTCTGCTTGAGAATTCATCAAGGCAGGCTGACATTGTGGCACTCATATCTTTACTTGAGACTTGAAACTGGACCTCACTTTAATACCTTTTATTAAAAAAAACTACCTATGGTAGATATGTGAACACCCCGTTTGCCACGAGTCATTTTTAAGTTGAGCTGTTATGCAGAGGTGATGTGGTTCTAAGCCCAGTAAATCTATGTGAGCTTTGGGTTAGTGAGTGTGCCCTTTATTATGGGGCAGCTCATGAATGCATAGTTCATCCAGTGTTTTAATGCTAAACAGAGCTGCCAACCATGGTTACTATTACCCAAGGCCCAAATGGGAAAAATCAGCTCCAGTCCAGCTCTATCAAGCTGTGGCTAACACACGTGCTACTGTTTGGGGACGTGGGAATAAATGTCTGTTTACCTCAGATAAGTAAGGCGCTGGACACAAATCGTGAAAACAATTCCCTTGACGTCTAGATTAGCAGACAAATCATTTTCTTGGGGTTTCTTGAAGGACTGAGGGTGAGGAGAGAGTTTCAACAGCACGGGCGGCTCGAAGACAACTGCATCTTGGAAGAGCCCATGAAGCGTGGAGCGTGGTGAGCGCTGAGTGCCCAGGGCTCTGTGAAGCGTTCATAACACAGTCACCGTTTTCTCTCTGAGGAGCTCTTTCTGCTTCTACAGTCTCGGAACACTGGCTTGTCACTCATTCTGGGATTCCCGGGGACTGAGGAACCTACCCAGAAGGGAAGTTGCAGAAGTTTGGAGGAGATAACTGCACGAGGGAAACACTGGGGACTAATAAGTGAGCCTTACTAAGGAGGAGGGAGTGGGAGGGGCCTCCAGACCACAAGCAGGATGGAAGGGCCTGGGAGGAGAGAGAGCAGGAGGGAGAGCTGGGAGAGTGGAAGGCGCATGTGAAGTCCATCTTTCTGCCTGAGAATTCATCAAGGCAGGCTGGCATTGTGGCACTCATATCTTTACTCGAGACTTGAAATTTGGACCTCACTTTAATACTTTTTATGAAAAAATTACCTATGGTACATATGTGAACACCCCGTTTGCCACAAGTCATTTTTAAGGTGAGCTGTTACGCAAGGCCATTAAGCATATTCATGTTGACGCGACCACCATCACCATCCTCTGAAACCTTTTCATCCTAGCAAATGGAAACTCTGTTCTCAATGAATAACTTCTCTCTACTTTCGTCCTCCCTGGCCCCTGGAAATGGCCATTCCACCTCCCATCCCTGTGAATCTGACTATTCTAGGAACTTCCAATAAGAGACCTCATGTGCTATTTCTGATTTTGTGGCTGGCTTCTTCCATGTACCACAGTATCCTCCGGTGCCCTCAAGGCTCATTCATGAGATCCACCTTTGGATTCGCCATCACCGCTAGTCTGCCTGTCTCTTCTTTTTCTTCCTCTCTACACTGTTTTTCCCTTCCTCAAAGGAGCACGGAGAAGATCACAGACACTTATGAATGCCTCCGGAGTGATGAGCTCATCATGGCTCTCTCAAGACACCTGCCTGTGGCATTTTGCTTTTCATCTTATCTTTGCACCACAGGAATCTAATGCCCTGTAGAGGATTCACTGGTTCAAGTACAGTCAGGTATTTGTTGCTTCCAAGAGATGTCCCTGACTGGTTCTTCATTCTGTCTTCCTCACCCTCCATGGGTCTTTGCTTCTGGCTGGTTCCTGCAAATTGCCAGCAACACTGGCGGAACCTGGGGACGGGGCTGACTAATGGGGCAGACTTTTCTTGTGTGGAGGCCAGAACACAGTGCCTGCCTAGTGGTTTCTAGGCACACCAGGTGGTATCTCTATGTACAGGTGGTGACATCTGCCTATATGATTCCCAGGCAGGACAATCTGCATTTTTAGGTGAATGATCAACCACCGGTCCTTTGGTGAGGACATGGGATGGCTAGATTTGAACTCTTACTTCCTTGGTTATCTCCCTCTGAAAGACTCAGGGAGACAGTGGCTGAGACTGTGTCAGGATCAGGGCAACATTGCTCTCTGTCTTCTCTATGAGGCTCCTTGACACACCTTTCCTTGCCCACAAATTTTAGGAAAAGTGTTTTCTAGAGGCCATTTGTTTATTTCATTATTCTGTCTATGTTTATGAGACATTAGTTAAGGCTGTCAGTAAAACAAAACAAAACAAAACAAAGCAAACAGACAAACCCAACCAGGTCATCAGAAGAAAATGTTTTCTGAAAATCCCTGATTTCTGTGAGGCCAATTGTGCTGAAATTTTTAACCTGAATTTTCTTTTTTCAGTCAAGAAGCTTTCCTCTCGCCTACATGTCCTAATTTTTCTTTTGCTTAAAATTTAAAAAGATGAACCATGAATGCTAAAATGTGAACTATTTTATCAGCACATTGATATTTTTATTAAAGAATATTTTAATAAAACACAAGCGTTCCTTTGCTCAAAGGAATGACCACCTCATATGTGTGAACACCCGGCATGTGCTCCGGAGTTGAACATTCTTGTTTGTAGGCCATTGCTTTGATGTGGGATTTGTGAAAGCATAGACCCATTCTTTAAAGATGGATGAGGTTCTCTCTACAGCAGGAAGCCCCACTCTCTTTGACAGTGACTCCCCTTTGATAATTGGATAAATGCCATGGTGAGCATGTGTAGGCCATCTTGACTCTACTTACAGAAGGGTGTTGGCTTCTTACAGACTTCCAGTGAGATTTACATCTGGCCCATCGGATCCACACCCCAAACTGTCTTTGCTACAGCATTTATAAAACAGGTAATGGCACAATTTTTACAGAATTCTGGGTGATAGGCCAGTGTTCAAGAAGTGAGTCATTTGGAGTCTTCTTAAGAATTAATTGGAAAAGAGTGGCCTTGAAGTTTAGTGGTGTTTAATGAGTCACCTAGCCTAGAGATCTCCAACTAGTGTGTCACAAATGAGTTTCAAGACTACTGGGGTACAGCATCCCCCATTAGCTGCAGAGGAGTTGGTTCAAGAACCCCAGTGGATGCTCCAAACTGGATAGTGCTGAACTCAGTATATGATACATTTTCACATACATATAAACATTTATATATTTAATGTATACTTTAGAAACATAATAGTGAGAACAAAATCAAACATTTTTAGCAACATAGCCTGTCATAAAATATATGTGAGTATGGACTCTCTATGTCTTCGTCAAACACCTCATCATACTGAAGGCACCTGTCAATCTGTGCTGAAGTGATGCTACCATCCTCAGCTGACTGAGTAGCTAAAACCTTAGAACACGAGGCCACAGATGGCTATCACAGTGCCTCCTGGTACGTTCAGAATCTTGGCCGTGTCTGTTCATACCCATGACTGTGTTTACCAGGCAGGAAAAAGATAAGGCTACTCACCCTTTGTTCCAGCTGTTCTAGTTTATCATGGAAGAAACTGAGGCCCAGAGAAGTGAAGTGAGTGATTGGGGACTCCCGGGACTCTGCAGCAGAGAACCATTGGCTGCTTTAGATCCCTCAGACGGTATGCCAAACCTCTTGGCCCCATGACACTGGCTACTGGTGGGAATTCTGCAGACTCTGAGACTGAAGGGGCCTCCCTTGACCTCTGAACTTGACCCAGAGACTAAGGTGGGGGAAAAAAAAATCAATGGTCACCAAAAGCCAACCTGAGACATGACTCTCAAGTTCGTTACTTTATATAGATGAGAAACAAAGACAATAATATTGGAGAGTGAGCAAGCAGGAGTCGTTTCATGAGAAGAGATGGAGGCTTCAAGAGTGGGAAGGGTCCTGAGGGAGCTGCCACCAAGCTTCTTGCATAAGGACTCATGTTAGAAGCTGGGCAATGATGGATATGATTTCTACTAAGATTCGTTAATTTTCTGAGTGTATCATAGGTAGACCCAATAGGAGGCCTGCATATTCTTTGCATGTTCTCTTGACCTAAGCAGGGAGATGACCACACTCTGTTTGCCCTATCAAAGACTAATCCTATGTCTTGTTCACCCTGATCCATTCTTTCTTGATCTTGGCCGGGATTGCTAGCCCTTGCTCTTGCCTAGGTGGTCTAGATGTTAATTAAACCATGCTTTCTTTGCTCTCACCTTTACATGACCAGCTGGTAGCTGACCAGGACCACTGCCTGTTCTGGACGTGGGGAATTAACGACTTCCTATCACAGTTACCGAGATAACTACCATCTTCCTTGGGCACCTCATCCACAGGGTAATCTGCTTTCTGTCCTAGACTAGGTGGAGGTTTTTATTCCCTCTGCCGCTACTGTAGAGACATGCTGTGTATGTTCCTCATGGGGGCTCAGTCAGGGTCCGCCAGAGCCTGCTAGGACTGACTTTGTTGTCTTGCCTATGGTCTTGTTCTTTCTCCTCTCTAGTCAGCATGACTGCCTCACACTTGGCTGCAAACAATCCTTATTTACCTTCCTCAGCATTGTTTGAATCTGAACACTCCTTTTTAACTCCAACACCTGCTTTCGCTACTGCAGAACTGCACGGCTAATACTGGGAAAATCTGGGAACTGAGTTCCAGAAGCACACAGTGCGGCCTCTGATTTCTCTTCATTTGCTCATGGTTTGGGAGTTTATAGATTTTCGTTCTGTGTTGTCTTGCCCAGTGGAGAACAATCTGGTAGCACTCGAATACACATGGGATTCAGCATCCAGGTCGGAGGATGTCCTGAATGCCTCTCGTGTTTCACAAATGAATGTTTCCAGAGTGCTGGAGATTCTTTTTAAAAAGATGAATGATGTTAATGAATGAGACTGTGTACCAATTATCGATCTCTTGACACAAACTCCTAGGATACATATCTGAGACAAACCTTTAATATAGGGCATGAAGTCACCCTGTTGCCTAGGGCCCTGATTCCTCCTGGCATCCTTCAGACCCAGGGTCTGTGTGCCTGGTGGTGTGAAGAGCAAGAGAGTCAACCCCACCACCTTCAGGTACATAGGTGGGGGAGGGGAGAGAGGGAGCAAGGGCTGCTGAGATGCTGACCAGCCTCCCTGACTTCCCTCATTGAGTGAGCAATAGAAATGACTTGGGGAATATGGCATGGCATGACAATCGTGTCACTTAGAGATAGATTACATATGCCTGAACGAACTTTGGTGGTTAGAGAAAACAATAATTGCACGAGAGAAACTCAGACACGCACCAACCATGGCTTCAGGAAATCCTAATCCCTCTGCTAGTTTTTTTTTTTTTTTTTGGAAAGGGGTGCGTTTTGAGACAGGGTTTCTCTTTGTAGCTCTGGAGCCTGTCCTGGAACTCACTCTGTAGACCAGGCTGGCTTTGAACTCACAGAGATCCACCTGCCTCTGCCTTCTGAGTGCTGGGATTAAAGTCGTGCACTACCACTGCCCAGCCCTCAGCTAATTTCTTTCTTTTTTGTTTTTTGTTTTTTGGTTTTTTGAGACAGGGTTTCTCTGTAGCTTTGGAACCTGTCCTGGAACTAGCTCTTGTAGCCCAGGCTGGCCTCGAACTCACAAAGATCTGCCTGCCTCTGCCTCCCAAGTGCTGGGATTAAAGGCGTGCGCCACCACCACCACCGCCCGGCTGCTCTCAGCTAATTTTTAAAGTCAGTCAGTCTGTCTGTCTATCTGTTTCTTTCTCTCTCTCTCTCTCTCTC